>CAUYOR010142631.1:0-20382 GCA_963573925.1 Callimico goeldii
TTTTTTTGAGATGGAGTTTCACTCTTGTTACCCAGGCTGGAGTGTAATGGCGTGATCTTGGCTCACTGCAACCTCTGCCTCCTGGGTTCAGGCAATTCTCCTGCCTCAGCCTCCTGAGTAGCTGGGATTATAGGCACATGCCACCATGTCCAGCTAATTTTTTTTGTATTTTTAGTAGAGACGGGGTTTCACCAAGTTGATCAGGATGGTCTCGCTCTCTTGACCTCGTGATCCACCCGCCTCAGCCTCCCAAAGTGCTGGGATTACTGGTGTGAGCCACCTCACCCGGCCCCTTTATATTGTATTCTATTTGGTATCTCAATCTTTACTTATAAATTTCACCTAAAATTAAAGTTGCAAATAATGTAGCAAATTAAAATTAAATTGAATTTCCAGAAATCACAGCATGTAATAATATTCCAAAATTGATTTGGAATGAGGCCAACAGCCCAAAGAATTAATGAGCGTACTTATCTATTATCATACATAGTAATATCTAAACTGTTCCACCAAAAGGAAACCTGAATTTGTATGTTTATCACAGCACTACTCAGAATCACGAAGACATGGGATCCACCTAAGTAGATATTGATAGTGGTGGTACATACACACCGTGTAATAGTAGGCCGCCATAAAAAGAATGAAATCATGTCCTCTGTGGCAACATGGATGCAGCTGGAGGTCATTTTCTTAAGCAAATTAATGCAGAAACAGAAACACAAATGCTTCATGTTCTCACTTATAAGTAAGCTATGACCAATGAGAACACACACAAAAATGAGAACAATAGACACAAAGGATTTTGAAAGCCAGGAGAGAAGAAGGGAGGCAAAGAAACTACCTATTGGGTGCAATGTGCACTACTGGGATGACAGGATTATTAGACACACAAATTTCAGTATCATACAAAATACCCATAAAACAAACCTGTACATATACCCTCACATTTAAAATTAAAATAAATAGTTCTGGATTTCACAGTAGGCAACATAAAGGGAAACAGAAGCAAATGTCTGTGAGGTAGGTTAATATTCATTACCAGATTTAATGTTGAGTAAACACAACTGAGAGTAACACTTAGAAATCCATGATACAATTTTAACTTCAAAGAATAAAGAAGATAGTTAATTTTAGCACAGGCAGTTTTGTGAGAGTAAATGCCACAATGCCTACTACATTTATTTCAGAAATAAAAGTATATAAATTGCTACCAAACCTTAAAAGCCGCAAGAAAACCAAATGGCCTAATGAGGTCATTGTAGATTTGCCTAGAAATACCTGAAGATATCTGTATCTGTGATTGTTATTCACAAAGGACAGCCTGCTTAAAATCAAGGCTATACATTAGTAATGAAGAATAATAAACAGCAGAGCTTTTGGAATGCTGTGCAAGTGTAGTTGAATCACTTTAGAAACAGAGCTCTTATAATTCACACACTGTCCTTTAACATTGGAAAGCTTATTAATAAACTTGACCACTTTAATAGATCAAAGGAGAAAAAATATGCATATGATTATCAAAGTTGATGGAAGAAGTAAAAGAATTTAAAATTTATTTAGAGTAAGAACAATTACCAAGTTGGGAATAATAAATTAGCTTACTCTGATAAAGTCTATAAGCAGCCTATGACAAATATAATTAATGTAGAAACTTACTTCACATTATCTTTAAAGTAAGGCGTAAGACAACATTACTGCAAACAAGTTTCTATTGAACATAGAATTGAAGATAGTAAGTGCCACAGTGAAATAATTATAAGTAAATAACGAATTTAAAAGTACTGAAAAAGAAAAATAATGATTTTATTGCAGATTATATAATTGATGACAGAAAATCAAGAGAATCTACAGGCAAACTATTAAGATCCATTAAAATGTTCACCTAGATCACTGAAACTACATTTCATGTAAAGAACGGGTAGTTCCTAGAAAAACATAAAAAAAGAATATTTAAGGTCAAACATAAAGATAGTTTTTACTCAGGCTGTGGTTGTTTGCTATGTAACAAATCATGCAGGATCTGTACATGTACCCCAGAACTGAAATTATAATAATAGAAGGAAAAAAAAAGAGTGGTATGTAAAATGTATTGCTGGAATGAAACAATGGTACTAAATATGAAAATCAATGTATTAATCCATATTAATAAATTAAGAGAAAATCCCCCCAAAAATGATAGTTTTTAGAGTAGTAAATGTAAATCATTTAGAAATAAAGTTAGAAATAAAGTTAAAAATAATGTACAAGTGCCTTACAGAGATATAGAAAATGTAATTGAAACCGAAAGAGCTAAATAATAAAAAGATATGTTTATGGACAGAATGATGTAACATGATAATGAATGATTTAATAAAATAATAATAATAATCCAATGCAGTTCTGAATGGCATTTTTATAGTTTTTCTTGGAATATGGGCTTCTGAATTGAAAATGAATTTGGAAATGTAAATGTCCATGAATAACAAAGAAGATATTGGAGAATATAACAAGGTGGTTTATCTCTCTAGTAGATATTATATCTAAATAAAAACTGTACTAATTTGTTGACATTTTAAATTGTGGAGAAATCATTCAGTTAATAATTCATAGAAAATTGGCTATCTGAATGGAAAAAAACTGAGTTATATTCCTGTCTCATCCTACAAGTTAGAAAAATATCTTTCCAAATTAAAGAGCTTTTGTGAATAGTGCAATTTTGAAACTTAGGGAAATATAGTGATCTTTTATGATTTTTAGGTAAGGGAAACAAGATAAATAATGCAACTATGACTTTTAATGCATTTGATTTCATAAAATTTAAAAATTCCTGTGAGATGAGAAAAATGATAAAAGCTCAGAGTAAAGGTGAATCACAGATAGCAGAAAATACAACCCATGCCACTATGAAGACTTAGAAAGCTATGCATCAATAACGAGGGAATAGTAATCTATTGGAAAATTGCTAAAGAAAGTCAACAGAGAATTTACAAAAAAAAAAAAAAAAAAAACTAATTGGCCAATTATGGTCTCACTAGTAATCAAACAAATGCTTGTTTTAGCAAAGACACTGATAAAAATATTTAAGTCTAATAGCATCAAATGCTAGAGGGGGCTGTCAGATTAATACATGATTAATGGGAATAGAAAGTCATAAAATTTATTAATCTTAGGAAATTAGAGTTTCACAATCACGATACATCTGCAGTTTTCTGGCTGATACCTAGTCTGCAGAAACTCTTGAACATATAATTTGTATTGTTTGTAATTGCAGTGCTTGTAATAATAGAAAAGGAAAACCAACTTAGGTTGTTTCTGTTAGAGAAGAGACAAACTATAATTTATGTCCACAATGAAATAGTATACACCATGATGAATAAAAATTTAAAAACATTGAGAGAATTACTCAAATGTTAAATATTTCAAAATTATACTTTAAAAAGGATACAGGTCATGTAAAACTTTAAAGCACAGATACGTCATGTTGTGTGTGTTTATATTGCGTGTATGTAGCCTAAAGAAAATGCCGTTCACAGGAACCATCAATATTACTTTGGAGAAAGTGTTTATGACTGGGAACAAGAGAGGAGAAGTAATGGCAGTTGGTTATTAGCCATATCTGCTTCAACTTTTAGCACTTTGTTTATTAGATAAATATTCAGACTAAAATAGCAAAACGTTATAATACTGGTTCATAATTTTTCTTACATTTTTATTTTGTATTTTTCTTTATATTTGCATTTAATTCTTATTTTTAAACATGAAACAAGTAATTTATAAATTATATTTAGAATTATTTTATGTAAACATGATTTAAGTTACATTTTTGTGTATTTCAAAATGTATGTGTGTGTTCTTGTGAAATGGCTTTAGATTAATAATAATGATGGACATTTTCTTCTTCAATAATTTTCTGTACCCTTTGCAACTCACAAAACACATTGAACTTGCTTGAAAGCCTTAATGTGGTATTTCAGGGGATTTTAATTCATCAAAATAATTTAAAAGTAATAAAATATACCTAAATGGATTTTCAAATGCCTTTCACTTTAACATTTTAGTAACCTATGTTTGATTTGCTGCATTGCTTGCAGTAAAACCTAATAAAAATACAGTTATAGACACATTTCTCATTTACATGCTGTTGACTTGGTTCATGTCAAAATTATAATCAAAATACATGGAAAACAAACAACAAAATGTAATAGTGTATTTAATAAGATCACTTTTACTAACAACTTACATCTTAGGCATTATAGCATTAATAAATGCTATTTCTTTACTATTTCTATTACTTTCTTTGTGTTGTAGACATTTGCAAATACTTTGCATACATACAGTCTTCATGAACTCTATGTCTCAGCTCTTATAGATGACACATAGAGTCAGGAATGTCAAGTAACTTGCCCAGGGTTGCATAGCCAGGAAGTGGTATATCTGGCATTTGCATTCTGATAGTTATCTTCAGGATAAGCACTTGCTTATCTCATTATCTCATTCATTCTGCCTATGAATCCCTTTTGTTCATACCATATTATATGTGAATCTAGTCTCTAACTAGTTCCATAAGTATTTGGTGAATACTTTCTTATATTATTTATTGTTCTTGGTCTGGTAATATGGAAGCGAAAAGGATTTTTCATGAACCAAAAGTATATTAGTCATTGCAGACGTATTTACAAGCCAAGGTTTTTAAGCTTCTCTGAACTAAAAATTGGTCCATGTTTTGGAGATTACATTAAGCCTTGTATAAAATCAATAAAAAAATCATATAACATTATTACATATATGCGCAAGAACTGTTCTAACAGATTTGTTTATATTTATTTGAGAGAAACACACACAGGAAAGAGGTAGTTATTATTCTTCTCCTATTAACAATGAGTAATTGTAGGCACAGAAGTTTTGTGGACTTTGTCTAAATTTTCATAGTTATGAGATGCCAGATTTGAATGATTAGTTCCTATCAGTAGTCATGAAATGCCATTTGTTTGCAAAAAGGAAAAAGAAGAAAATATATATTTTTATTTATTTTTAATTATTCGATTAATGTATTAAAAATTGAAAGAAGCAACCGTTATTCTATATTTATCTCATCCAAATTATTCCTGTAAATAAAAAGAAATAATTTTCACTTTTTTTGGGATCATCATGACAAAAGGTGATTTCAGATTTGCTTGATTTCAATGTCCTATTTAAGAACATAAAAATTGGCAATGCTGTCTATCCCCAAAATATTTATTTTGTTTCTATTATGTGATTTTACTGGACCATGTATTCCAAGCCTGAGGCCCAAAGATACTAAAGCACTCTTTGTCAGTCACAATGTGCTTTCATCCTGTAAGTACAAATATTATTCTGTGATGTTTCTTCTTTCCTCTCCATCCCCTCCCTTTCTCACTCTCATCTCACCACGATGAAAAATATCAAGTCTGTCTTATTCATCTTTGTAAATTGTTTTGCTGTCAGTAGGGTGCTTAGCCATAATCTATTTTTAAGAATTGTGTCAAAATTGAATCATGTTGCCCTCCAAAATGTTCTCAGGTGATGTTAGAACCAGAAAATGGGAAAATCAAACTTTCAAGAATGTTCTATTTGAGAGTTTATAATTTAAGCACATAAATATTGCATAAATTACGCTTAGGTCTTCATTCATTAACACTACTTCTGGTAATAACTATGAAGTTCAGAACCACAGACTGAGTATGCTTTCCTACCTTCTGCCTGTAGTTGTAGGTAAGTGGGATATTTCATTATAGAAAGAGATGTGAGAGACATGTAGACACAATTTGGGAAATTATAAAATATTTCTGAAGACGCTATTCAAATGTGTGCTGGATGTAAAATTTTGAAAATTTGAGACTTTGCAAAATTAACAGGCAATTTCTGGTAAGATGAGTGATTGAGAATTAATTATTGCTAAAAACGTAGAAGTGATATATTGATTTGCACTAAGAAAATTTGAAAGTACAATGCCAAAAGTAGCAGTTGCCTAACTCTTGAAGCTATAGAGCTGATTTAGTAGATGAAGGAGCAGTAAATTTAGCAGAACTTTTCATAAAACAGAGATGTGCATGGAACATCCAAAATATTACCTAATAAATTGAACTTCTGTGGGATTTATATGACAGTTATCCCTATTATAATTTAATGGGCAAAGTTCTGACAAAAAACTTATAGGAATATATGTATCATTATCATATACTTCTTGGGAAAATAGTAAAAGATTTTTACTTTTAGAAAAAGAAACAGAATACAAAATTACATATAGATGGCAAAAGGCTTGGCTTATTATAAGTATAATTTTATACTATAGAATTACTGCATATTGTTATAGACAATTACTGACTGTATTAAATTATGTTTCAAGGATAGCTTTAAATAGTTTAATAATTGTTAGAAATTATTAATGTGGCAAAAACACAGGAGAGTATATTTAATGTATCTTCCTTCTAAAACTTTGAAAATATTTCAATCAGAGTAAATGTTGTATAAAATAATTTGATTTGATTTGAGGGGAACTCGTAATGAAATATTATTTACGGATTTTGTGTAGGTCATACTGTTTCCAACCAAACACATCTTAGTTTAATGTGTCGTTTTCTCATCTATTGAGGTCTAAGATTTCTAAACAACTGATTCATATCTCTTTAAATGTTAAACCTTTTTTGTATACATAATTACCACTTTACATAATTTTTCTTTTTTCTTTTTTTTTTTTTTGTAGATCAATTATTTTACATTCATTTTGTCTGGTTTCTGCCTAAGTAAACAGCATATGCTCAACACAATGGCTTTTCTTGATGATATTTTACCATTACATAAACCAGGTTTCTTAATTGTAATATTATGCTTTCCTCATGGTGTCAGCTTTTTAGCTCCTAATTCAGAACCACCTCTTTACATATTCATCTCACTCTTAAAGACAATTTTAAATCCTTTCTCCCGTTATTTTGCAGTAAGTGTGAACTCTGATGATACTTGATTTATAGAGAGGATCAAAAGGAGCTTTCAGGTGGTTGAGGGTTCTAAATTCCTGTCACCCACGTAATGCTGGAGTTAAAGTTTAAATCAGTTATGCATGTTTGCATTTTTATTATATTTAAATTATATGATAAAATATAAACAAATAATTTTCGAAGAACACATAAATGGCTACATATTCATATGTAAATTACCAGTGAAAAACAGATTACTGACTTGTGAAAAGTAAATATCTTAACTTGTTACATTAATATTAATAGTCTTATTTCTAAAAGCACTGAATTAAATATTTTTTAGGATTTTAGAGGAATCAGTTAATAATCATTGTTGAGTTTCAGCTGTACAGCCCTGTTTGAATATTGCTTGAGTTGCCACTTGATGGCAGTCATGCCTTTGGCATCAGAAGGGCAGTTTGCTTCTCTTCTGGTAAATAGAATATAGAATATTTAAAAATATAGTCAGTGATTTAGTACAATTTAACTTGTTATGGGAAAAATTACATCCATTAATAGGACTAATTTTTTCTATGTAAACATATTTCATGCATGATTTTTAATTATGTGTAGATATTATTAAGGAAAAGTTTTCAAACTATTTTAGCTTTGAAAATTATTTTCTGGTGAAATTTGAAAATTGTTTTCGTTCTTCTATATGCCATCCTTTTTATCATTTTCATAAACTGTAGGGGCAACTGATCCTTGTGCTGCATTTGACCCAGACTTAGAAAAATTCGGAAGTCTCTTGACATACTTAATTACAAAATGGTTTCCAAATGTTGGTTCTTGAAGACCTGAAAATTTCCAGTCTTAAAATTCCTGGGATTTTTTAAGAAAATTCCTACATTTCTACTTTTCCTTTAAGGTAGAAGGACTTAGTTGCTTTTCCTGAAATGTTATACTGATTATCTTATTCTCACTTTCAGTTTTTTAGAAACATTCTCAGTTAAGTTTGAGAGGTGGTTGTTGACTTTTTTTCTGTCACTTCCTTCTAGATTTTTAATTTTCTATTTGACAGAAGAAAGAAGATTGATAAAAATTGGCAAGTTCTTCTTTCTTTGCTTTGTTTTGCTTGTAGTTCTGTCTCCCTCTCCAAGACGCATTCTTCACAATCAGAATGAGAGTTGACGTTTTTAACTTGGAAATATCCTACTGCTAGCTGCGTTAAAAAGATTTTCAATCATTCTTTTGTTTTCCATAAAGCTTCAACTTTTACATTTTTCTCGATTTATGTAATTTAAACTAGAGTTTCCTTATGGATGATCTTTCATAGAATATGATTTCTTTTTTTTTATTTTAGCAGTCAAAAATACATGTTTCTTAACTCCTTAGAATCAATAAAGGGCATTTTTAATTTGACATGCCATTTTTTCTCCACAGACATTTTAATCAAATTAATTATTGAAATAATCAACTCATAAGATACTACAAAATATATATTATTTAGATAAAATGATCATATTAATTATTTATTGCTGTCTGGACAATTATATTGAATGCACTTAAATTTCAAAACTTGTTTTAAGGTGCATTGTAAGGTACAAAATGACGTTTTGGCATCAGCCACTGTGGATACAAATAACATGTAAAACAGTAAGTTTCATGTCAGCAACTGCTAAAAATACTGAAATTCAACAACATGTTTCCCCTCAAAAGTAGTAATTTGGATCATAATACACTTTATCTTTGCTATCTAAGAATATCAATAAAAATTACCATTTTTTGTTTGGTATTAGAATAGAAGTAATAGAATGAAATCTTGTGGTATTACCATATACCATTATCAACATAAATACCTAACTTTTGAAAGAAGTTATTCTATTTTTGAAACATGTGATGGAGAGTTCATTTATTGTTAAATATATACAGTACTCTAAGAGCATAAAAATGTTCATAATTTTTACATTTACAAGTGCTCAATTGTCATATACCCCAAGTAAAAAGACTGTATTTAAAATACTCATAGAGATTTTCCTAATGTTAGTCTAAAGGAAAATTACTAATACTGAATTGCCACTTAAATGAAATGTGTGAGGGATATTTTTGCTCTATTTTATCTGTCCATTTATTAACAATCTAAAATATACTAGAGCAGCACCTTGTTCTGGAAATACTCTAGTTAATGCAGGAGTAAAATAGGACCACTTCACTCATGAACTTAAATTCTATACAAAAAGGAAAGTAATAAATAAGTGGATAAATACGTGCGATGCTAGTAAGAATACAAGACACTATGTGATCACAATATAGATGCATCTTACTTAGCTTAAAGACAAGATCAGTAAGACTCTTTGTAAGAAAGGACATTAAATATTCACTTACATTTTATTTAAATGGGATTGTACATAGAAAAGGATTTAAATTAACTTAGAATATGCATGAACTCTTAAGAGTGTGTTGAAATATGAAAGTTTCTGTGTTAAAGTGCTCAGAGAAAAAATATGCTGATTCTCAATTTTATAATGACTTTATTTAGTGAAGACATTTCTCATTTGCACATTATCTGTGGTGTGAATCATACATGCAGTTGTTTTCTAGGCATTAATGACCTCTTAACCCAAGCTTTTCCTATGAGTTAATGAGTATCTGGAATAAAGGGAGCTTTTAAGCAGAGTAGAGGACCCTTGATCCATGTGATCATTACCTTACGAGAAATGCCTGACCAACAGGTCAGTATGCTGTTACTGTGCTGAGAATTTAAATGAATGATGAATAAATCGTTTACTAGATTCTTTTCCAATTCAAGTAGATATTTAGTAATAAGCAAATTACAGTTAAGGGTATTTTAATTCCATCTTTTACTTTTATATTGCCTACTTTTATAATGGCATAATGTCTGCTACAGTATTTTTCAGTTTTAAATGTGAAACACTGTAGTAAAATAGTTTTGAAGTTACTTCCACATATACATCAGGAAAGTCAGAATAGGGCATGGAATTCAATTGTTCAAGCACCTTTTGTCTTAAGTAATCTTATGGCAGGTACACAGTTTAAAACAAAAGAAAAGTGGGGAGAGATTTAACATGAATTTTAACATGCTTTAGTAATAAAGATATTTTTTAAAAGCTTCAGATCTTTGCTTTTTTTAAATAAATTCAATTTTTTATAAGAACTTAATGAAACGTGTTATATTTTATATTACAGCTTTTGGCAAGGAAGAAGTACTTGGAATTGAATGTTACAAGAACTTTGCAGGAAAACTTAATAAATAGTTTTATTCATTTCTTCTCTGATTAAATAATGTCAAATTTATTTTTATATAGTATATATAAATTAACATGACCAACATTTGAAAAAAATATGTAAGTAGGTAAACCTAATTCACTTCATTATCTCTATTCATTATATTATGTTGATAGTTATAAAATTCTGTAGAAGTACCTAAAATTATAAACCGAAAATGCTGTACCTCCAGTGATCACTCTATCCTCAAATCAGGACCCATAGTATTGAATATAACAAAAAATTGAAATACAATTTTCAGTTTTATTTATATGATGAACAGAATAATTTCACTCAGCTAACTGAAATGCATAGAGGCTGTAGATGAAATTTAATACTTCAAATTCAGAAGGAAATTCACTCTTCTGTGCAGTACTGTTTACTGCTACCCTGCATTCAGATCTCAGTGTATGGGTACATGCCACTAAACACCCATCCTTAAGCCCTGATTTTACTGAAATAAATCAAGGCCCCTTATTATATGTCTTCATGGAACCATCTATTGTCACTGTTATTTTTTATTAGTAGTGTTAGTAATAATATAGTTATTACATTTCATAATTATTTCCTCAGTTGATATATTATAGGCAAATAATGTGTACTTACCAAGTTAAGGAATGCTTCAATGAAGTCAAGCATCCATTACCAGTCTTAATACATGGAATGACCAAGGATGTGAATACCTTGAGTAATGTTCCTCTCTCGGTCTTGGTTTAGTGCTTGTCATTGCATCTCTGATGAAATTTTGCACTCTATGAAACTTCCTGATTATCAAATAAAAATAGTAATTCACTTTCTATCTTGGATACCCTAAAAAATATTATCTCTCTCTTTTAACATTGATCATAGTCATAAATATAATACAGTACTATCTGCTGAATTATAGTTTGGAGAACAAAAATTGTGTGATTTATCCCTCTTCTCCATGGCCAAGAATTCATTGATATCACAATAATTAATAAATATTTTTAAGTCAGTTAAACGAAAGTTGTGTTCCTTCTTTAATTTAGTGATTTGTTTGTTTTAATTGTTTTACAACTTTCAGTGTTTTTTTTGCAAATGTGAAAGTAATTTTTTATTTGTGCAGTTAGTGGTCTGCAATATTGTATTTAATCAAATTTGTGCAATTTAAAACATAAAAGATTAGCTTCTTTTAAAATAATTTTCTTCTAATGAATAACAAATACACTTTCATTACCTAATAGTCTCCAAATATCCATGTGTAAATAAAGTGAGATATACTCAGATCCTTTTTATGATGCCTAGTGTTTTGATAAACTTTTAGATTTTCATTAGACAACTTCATAGGTCCTCTTCCCCATGAGATGGAGTCTAGAGGAATCAGTAGATATGTAAGATCTAAAAATTGAAGATTTAGCTACACATTGTAGGTAGTTACTAAACCCAGTAAGATGTAAAATGAAAATGATGTTCCGTGTTTTCAACACCAGTCCCTATAAAAATACTTTTACAGGTTTTAGTATCTAAAGAGTATGTACAACTATAATTGTGAAGATGTGTATTTTGATAAATGAGAGAAAACTCTGTCCAAGATAATCTATGCAGTATGTTTATAGTTACTCTTAATAATTTTACCTTCCTTTAGGAACATGGTAATTTCTTTATAACTTAAAATATGAACACAAAGTTCCAATACAATAATTATTTTCATAAACTATTGAAAGGCCATTGTGCCCTACTATTGTAGGCATTTTCAAAATGAAGGTTGGGGTTCTTTTAAATACTGTGTCTATATTCATATAAATGCTAATTGTAGTTAGGTAATCTCAAGTATTTTTTTTCTCCCGTAAGAGAAAGGGAAACAAGGAGTCTCTGTCTCTGTCTCTCTTAAGCTTATACACACATACACAATATGATACCATCATCTTCAAAATGATGTTATCATTATCACCTGCCTTCTGTTTCTTCTAGAAGTTGTGTTTGAGCTAAATGTATATATTTAGTGTTCTAAAATGGCTCTACTGAAGAAGAGTTAAAAGCAAGATTAAAACTAAAAGTGATTTAAAAGGGACTATGTCAAATGCCCAACAGATTTCAGTCATTCATGAATTGTCATGTATTCATTCCCAATGGTGGTGGCATACATTCTTAAGAAGTAATGTGAAAATTATAACATATTTTCTCAAAATTTTAGAGTTTTAACTACTAAAATATTTGCATGCAAAAATAGATTACATAATTTTGCTAAAATGTTAAAAAAAAAGCAAAAAGCTGCAATTTTGTGCAAATTGTTTCTGAGAACAAAAATTGATTCTTACGTAAGATTGTTGGATATCCAGCCAAAGGGAAGGCTACTTCAGTTTTCTGACTCTTAACCAGAGAGCATACATGGTGAGGTGGAGATTATACTTAACCCAGACTCTCTTTTCTGGCTCTGTCATTAATTACTCACATTGTCTCTGGAGAAATCCCATAACTCTTTTGAATGACAACTTATTCTTCTGGAAATTTGGAATTATATAATAGTTTGTTATTTTTTATTTTTATATCTGCCACCTCATATTTTTCTCACATCAACCTCAGTGAGGTATTTGGTGAATCTCCGTACCATTTAAAATAAAACTGTGACCTGGTTAAGTAAAAATTATTTTTTAGGATTTATAATGAATTTAGGCAAGTTAATTACCTTCTGTGTTTCAATTCTCATCTGAAAGTAGTGGAGATAGTTATGTATCTTACAGGATTTTGAGGATTAATTAATATTTATATAAAGTTTAGAACTGTCTTTGAGACAAATGAACACTTCACTTATTGTTGTTGATGGTGATGTAAGAACATCATTATGGTTAGCATTTTGTTATAGTTAAAAAATGCTTGGACCAGATATCTTATATGACTATTTATAGTGATTTGATGAAAGCAGAATATATATGGCATCTGAATGTATGTTGAAGACTGTAACATTCTCCATTTGTAAAGTGTGTTTTATAAATTCAGAATACAATAGTATATCAAGCAAACATATTCAGTTAAAAACAAAAAGTCATTGAACATTTAGAATGTCAAGAAAAGAACAATGACAACCAAAAGCGGTTTTTAAAAAACATATTGTGCTTTTGGAAATGATTTCTACTCACTGATCTTAAAAAAAATGGCAAGTTCCTGATGATTTACCAATGACAAAATCCTTGTCTGAATTATTCTAAGTGATAAAAACATTATATAGTATTTTCAGTTTATATAGGCTGAAACTAATTTAACAATAATTTATACAGGCTGAAACTAATTTAACAGTTTATATAGGCTGAATTTTTTTTTCTTTTTTTGAGATGGTGTTTCACTCTTGTTACCCAGGCTGGAGCACAATGGCGCAATCTTGGCTCACCGCAGCCTCCGCCTCCTGGGTTCAGGCAATTCTCCTGCCTCAGCCTCCTGAGGAGTTGGGATTACAGGCATGCACCACCATGCCCAGCTAATTTTTTGTATTTTTAATAGAGACGGGGTTTCACCACGTTGACCAGGATGGTCTCGATCTCTTGACCTCATGATCCACCCGCCTTGGCCTCCCAAAGTGCTGGGATTACAGAGGCTGAATCTTTTTGTGTTAAATTCTAAATTCTCTTTTGAATTGTATAGCATATAAATTGTTACCTTCCATATTTAATAAATTATAGAATTAAATGTATATAATATAATTAACTTGGATAAGCTCATTGAAACTATGTGATGGAGTTAAAGCTGTAGTCCAGGTTTATTCAGTGCAAATCACATGTGCTTTACCCTACTGCAGTAGGGCAGATGGTGAAGAGGGATCTAATGGCAAGCGGTCTAGGAAACCTTTCCAACTCCATTCATGTGAAGGAAGTGCCAGGTTGTAAAGGGCTTATTCCAGGTAATTTAAATAACAGAAACCAAAGATTTGATTTTTTTTTAATTAATCACATAATCTGTAATTTGGTACAAAAGGCTGCATATTTCTGAGTTCCATGTTGACCAATGTCTGCTTAGAGAATGTTTTCTATGTAATCAACAAAATTTGATCCTGAGAGTTCAAAAACTGTCTTCATTATTTGGTTAGCTTCTACATGAAGTACAAGTAGGAAGAAAAAAATATTGCTCATTGTAAAATTGGCTTTAGCTAGAAATCTATTTTGAGAACTTGCAGACTAATAATCAGGTACACATTTAGAAAATATTAAAATCAAAATAATAGATCTCAGAATAACACTGTGGAAAATAAATCATTCATTCAGTCAGCCATTCCACTAAAATTGTCAAATACCTATTAAATTTTTGGAATTATATTAAGTTGTGAAATACAAATTTAATATATGCAAAGTACATACACAAATGTTTTCCAGTTGTTTCTTATTTAAAAAAACTACTCCCTATTGTCTTTATTTTTAATTTAACTTTTTTCTTTCCAAAATATTGTAATTGACAAGTAACTGTATACATTTATGGGATACAATGTGATGCTTTGATATATGTGTACATAGTAGAATTTGTAAATGAAGCTAATTAGCAAGTCTATCACCTAACATACCTATTTTTTGTCATAAAAACATTTAAAATACACATTTTAAACGATTTTGAAATATGCAATGCATTATTATTTATCACGGTCTTCTTTCTGCACAACAGATCAATAAACCTTATTACTCATTTCTAACTGAAACTTTTTTACCCTTTTATCAACATCTCTTTTTTCAACCACATGTGTTTCCATAACCCTGGTAATCTCCATTCTGTCCTCTACTTCTATGAGTTCAACTTCTTAAGGTTCTAGGTGTCAGTGGGATCCTGTCATGGTAGTCTTTCTGTCCCTGACTTATTAGCATAACAGACTCTAGCTTCATCCCTCTTGGTGCAAATGACAGAATTTCCTCCCTTTTTCAGCTGAATAGTATTCCATTGTGTATATATATCACATTGTCTTTATCCATCTATCTGATGATGGACACTTAGATTGTTTCCATATCTTAACTATTGTGAATCATACTGCAATGAATGAATACCTTTTAGTCATAATAATATCCATTTCTTTGTTATTCAGAATTAATATTTAACATAAGAGGAATGGCTTTTGGAATTGCTATGAAGGGAAAAATGTATATGGGAAGTGTTTCAAAGTAGTAATGACAATAGCAGGAGACAGTACTGAAGAAAACATATAGGGAACAGTAATTATTCTCCATGTATTTTGGACACTCTTATTTGAAGAAACAAAACCAGGTGAACTTTCGGCTAAGGCGTCATAAACAATTAAATTGATACTTCAAACAAAGAATATAGAGACGAAGCAGGGAATCTTAAAAGAGACACAGAAAACCCATAGGACAAAATACTTCCAGTGTTTTAAGAACCAAAGAAATAATATAATGTCAGTGCAGGCAGCAATTGCATGAAACTCAGTGTCCCAGAGGTTCAATATTTCTATTAATAAAGAGCAAAAGTCTTAGAACTATGGGAAGAAATAATTTAGAATGCATAGATATGTTCCAGGCCATCTGAGAATGAGAGTTACACCTTGAAAAAGTCATAAAATACTATTACATTTTTTTGTAGAGGAAATATTATAGCTCATAAAGTTTAGCAGAGGTTCAATTATTACTGATTGAAATGTGTTTGGTGCTATATTACCCTTTTTCGGGTTTTGGGTTTTAAGAAGTACAGACATGCTTGGGCTAGCCAGTTGATGAAAATTTATTTTACAGTTAAGATATGTTGAGAAGGAAGCCTTCAAAGCTGTTTCCCATATTGCAGTTGGCTGACTTTGGCTTTGGTTATGACACCTGGTTCTGATACTTGTGCCCATGATGGCATACCCAGCATCACATGACTACCTAGCTTAAGAAACACCTGAAACCATTCCTCTAAAAAGAAGTCTAGGCCACTCAAATGCTGCTTAGAAGTTGAACATGTTTCATGGCTTACAAATCCGTATTGCATTCACTAGAACAGGTCCTAAAGCTCACACACATCTGGGGGCCTTAGAATGGGAAGAATATAGAGGACATTATGGGTCCTATGGAAAGTGAGATAGAGTGGATCTTTCACATACTGAGAATATGAGGAAGATAAAGAGCAATGAATGGTTCCAGTTACAGTATACACATAAGAATCACCTGGAGAATGCTTTTTATTGTCTATATTTGTTCCCTTAAATTAAAATTCAGTAGATCAGGGAACAAGACCCAAGGATGAGTAGATTTTAAGAGCTTCCAGTGTAATTTAATGTATAACTAGAGTTGATATCCATAGGTCTAGATTAGGAAATATGTGTGTTTGTCTGAGTAATGGTAATAATGTTACAGGCTGATTTAGGTTGGTGATAAGTCCTCGAACAAGGAACACAGGCTATGCTCTTTTGTTCATCTCCTAAAAGTTTTGACTAGCTAGTTCAAAAGAATAAAATACCTTTACTTTAAAAGGAAACATTTGATTGCACCCAAGAAGGAAAAAAAATAGAAGTAACAAAAATGTCAAATCCATAGTGATTGGAAATGTTTATTAAGTGTGTATTTAGTATAAATTTGATGAAGTGAAGTCAAATACAGTACACAATATATAGATATTCGAATACACCCATCGTAACTCTCAGGCACCTAGCTGCTTTTCCTTCTTAAAACAAGGTGAAACTTTATTACAGATAATATGAAGTTTTCAAGCAAAAATTACCATTGATAATTTTGTTTTAGTTGAATTTAGCATGTATTCTCTATATTAAATGCCAAAATTATATATAAACCACAATTTAAAAACCAGGACATGCTGTATTGCAGCACTTCAAAGTGATATCCAATAACTTCATTGAATATCTGTTTTCCCAACTGCTTTTTTGAATTGAAAATATGATAAGTAATATGTATCTTCTGTAACACACAGAACCAGAAGAAGACCAAATTCTTCATAATCACTACTCAAGGGGGTATACCCCTTCCAAGGACTGATGTGAGGATTGAACGTTGAGAGACATCTGGGATCACTCATTACATATTTCTTCATTTTACTTTTTGTTTTAGATGTAGTTTCACTCTTGTTGCCCAGGCTGGAGCGTGATGGCACAATCTTGGCTCATTGCAATCTCTACCTCCCAGATTCAAGTGATTTTCTTTCTTTTCTTTTTTTTTTTTTTTTTGAGACAGAGTTTCACTCTGTTACCCAGGCTGGAGTGCAATGGCGCGATCTCGGCTCACCGCAACCTCTGCCTCCTGGGTTCAGGCAATTCTCCTGCCTCAGCCTCCCGAGTAGCTGGGGTTACAGGCATGTGCCACTATGCCCAGCTATTTTTGTATTTTTGGTAGAGACTGGGTTTCTCCTTGTTGGTCAGGCTGGTCTCAAACTCCCAACCTCAGGTGATTCACCCACCTCAGCCTCCCAAGGTGCTGGGATTATAAGCGTGAGCCACCACATCCGGCCATTTCTTCATTTTTCTATGTGACAGTTATACCATTCATCACCACTACATTTTACGCACATGCATTCCTCCAAACTTTTGCTATTCTGTTTGCATATGTACGTTTTTTTCTATACCACTCATTCTCTATTCAGAGATCTAAGAGATCTCATCATTCAGAGATCTCTTAGAGGTCAACTATCATCAGCTTTTCTGTATGCTACACTCACTATTTCCATGCTTCAGATAACTAATGGATAACTCCCTTGTAATTACACAAACTTCTGTCTTACCACATTCTATGTTAATATCTGAGTGATTGCACATATGTTTGCCCATTCTTTTGTTTCGTTTGTAAGTTATTTGACAGCATGGGCATCGCTTTTCCTTTTGGCATAAGCATAAGTTTACCTTGTTGTTGGATGTACATGGGAAATTGCTTTCTCACACAGACAGAAAAGTAATGTCATTCATCTCCACAGGCCAGATGTGTTCACTCAGGAAGGTTGTCGGGAAGACACACAAAGATAATACGGGTCACAGTATCTCTTTTTTGTTTTTGCACCAAAATTACCAGAGATTGCCTCTTTAATCATGTGCCTAAATATTTCACTGCACTGATTCCCCAAATCATGTTATAAACACCAATTTCAGAAACTGTTTCATAGTTTTATTTCTCAGATACTTTTTCATAAAACCCTCAGTTACATGATTTCTTTCTCTCTTTCTGCCTAGAGAGAAAGGAAGCTAAATGGATGGTAGATGGGAGAAAGGGAGATGGTCGAAAGAAAAAGTGACAGATGGTGAGTGAGAGAGATATAAGAAGGAAGTATGTAGATGGGTTAGATATGTGTTGATAGATGTTAGATGTGGTTTTAAGATATGTCCATACATTTTAGATACCTGTCTTTTCAAGTTATGAAGCCTAATTTCCTCCACTTTGGTGTGGATTGTATTTAATGACATATTTCTGACAAAGAAATTATAGCTGAAATGGCAGCGTACTACTTTGAAGACTAGTGATAAAAGGTACTGAGCCGGGGAGAGAGATCCAAGATGGCCATCCAGCAGCAGGTCAGGTTTGCAGCTCCCAGTGAAGGCTCAGGGACTGAGTGGATGCCAGATTTCCAGATGAATTTTTGTTGCCTACAGACCAGGAGATTCCCCATGGAGGAGCCCCATGGGTCGCCAGCATGAGTAGTGGCCAGTGCAGCCGTTTTTCCAGTGTCGCAGCGCAGCAGTTCTCAGTGTGGAGTATATGGGACGGGGTGCCCTTTTAGTTGGCGTTTGGAGCTCCGAGAAGGCAGAGTCACTCATTCAGCTGACTGAGAGGAGGACTGAAGCCGGGAGCCAGACTGGGAGATTTCCAGGCAGAAAAGTGCCACAAATCTCAGTGCCGCTGTTTAAGCCAGCACAGTCACCACACATGAAGTTGCACAGATCCTGGTGCTTTTTTGGCGGCTGACGGGCACCTGGGAGAGAATTGACTGTTCAATTACGAAAAGAAAAAAGGGGGGTTCCGACGTGGGGAGCCAGGATATCAGGCTCAGCTGGTCCCTTACCCCCACAAAAAAACTTGCTGATGGTTGAGAGTTTCACAGCAAGCACAGCTGAACCAGGGAAGGTCCAGCTCTGTGGGGAAGGGGCGTAGGCTGAAGGAAAACAAAGAAAGAGATAACATCACCACCAACAAGCTGGATGTCCACTCAGAGACCCAATGTGAAAGTCAGCAATTACAAAGACAACAGGTGGATAAATCCACAAAGATGGGAAGAAACCAGTGCAAAAAGGCTGAAAGCATCCAAAATCAGAATGCCTCTCCTCCTTCAGGGGATCACACTCCCAACCTCAGGTGATTGAAAATATGATAAGTAATATGTATCTTCTGTAACACACAGAACCAGAAGAAGACCAAATTCTTCATAATCACTACTCAAGGGGGTATACCCCCTCCAAGGACTGATGTGAGGATTGAACGTTGAGAGACATCTGGGATCACTCATTACATATTTCTTCATTTCTTCATTTTCTCATCAGCAAGGGAACAAGGCCTGATGGAGAATGAGTGTGAAGAATTGTCAGAATCAGGCTTCAGAAGATGGATAGTAAGAAACTTCTGTGAGCTAAAAGAACATGTTCTAACCCAATGCAAAGAAACTAAGAACCTTGAAAAAAAGGTTTGACGAAATTATAATGAGAATAGACAGTTTAGAGGGGAATATAAGTGAATTAATGGAATTGAAAAACACAACACAAGAACTTCATGACGTATGCACAAGTTTTAACAGTCGAATTGATCAAGCAGAAGAAAAGATATCAGAGGTCGAAGACCAACTCAATGAAATAAAACAAGAAGACAAGATTAGAGAAAAAAAGGATAAAAAGGAATGAGCAAAGTCTCCAAGAAATATGGAACTATGTGAAAAGACCTAATCTACTTTTCTTAGGTGTACCTGAATGTGACAAAGAGAATGAATCCAAGCTGGAAAATATTCTTCAGGATATTATTCAGGAAAACTTTCCCAACCTAGCAAGGCAGGACAATATTCAACTCCAGGTAATACAGAGAACACCACAAAGATATTCCTCAAGAAGAGCAACCCCAAGGCACATAATCATCAGATTCACCAGGGTTGAAATGAAGGAGAAAATGCTAAGGGAAGCCAGAGAGAAGGATTGGGTTACCCACAAAGGGAAGCCCATCAGACTCACAGCAGATCTCTCGGCAGAAACCCTACAAGCCAGAAGAGAGTGGGGGCCAATATTCAACATCCTTAAAGAAAAGAACTTTCAACCCAGAATTTCATATACAGCCAAACTAAGCTTCATAAGTGAAGGAAAAAT
>CAUYOR010142632.1:0-15843 GCA_963573925.1 Callimico goeldii
TGGTGCGTGCCTGTAATCCCAGCTACTTGGGAGGCTGAGGCGGGAGAATCGCCTGAACCCAGGAGGCGGAGGTTGCGGTGAGCCGAGATCGCGCCATTGCACTCCAGCCTGGGTAACAAGAGCGAAACTCCGTCTCAAAAAAAAAAAAAAAAACTGCCACATTATTTTTCACATCATTAGGAAAGACAGTCCTAAAATTCACATGGAACAAAAATAAAGCCAGAATAGCCAAAGCAATCCTAAACAAAGCACACACACACACACACACACACACACACACACACACACACACGCACGCAACAATAACAACAAACAAACCTGGTGGTAACACAGTATCTGACTTCAAATTATGCTATAAGGCTATAGTCACCAAAATAGCCGGGTGTTGGTAATAAAAGATACAGAAAATTCAGCAATAGAGACAAATATGTAAAATCAACTACTCTTCAACAAAGCATACAAAAAACTGGGGAAACAACACGCTATTCAATAAATGGCTAAGAAAACTGCTAGCCACATGGAGAAGAATGAAACTATTTCCCTATCTCACCAAATACAAAATTCAACTCAAGATAAATTAGAGACTTAAACCTAACACATACACACACACATATATACACATATGTAACATGTGTGTGTGTATATATATACACATATACCACCATATATATAAACACCCACACCATAGTATATATGTATCTATATATACATATATATATGTATATGTATATATACACCATGGAATACTACTCAGCCTTAAAAAGAATGGAATAATATATTTTGCAGCAACTTGGGTGAAACTGGAGGTCATTACAGTAAGTGAAGTAACCCAGGAATGGAAAACCAATTAACTTATGTTCTCAATTGTAACTGAGAGCTAATCTACGAGTATACAAAGGCATAGAGAATGGTATAATGGACATTAGAGACTCAGAAGGGGGCAGGTTGGAAGAAAGGTGAGGGATAAACAACTATATATGGGGTAAAATATATACTAATTGGGTGACAGGTGCCTTAAAATTTCACACTTTACTGCTATATAATTCATCCATGTAACCAAAATCCATTTATACCTCTAAAGCTGTTGGAATAAATATATAGTAAATGAAAAATAATTGGAAAAGAATAATAGAAACTTTGTGAATAAATTTTCAGTAAACACTATTTTAACCAAGGGATGAGGTTTAACAGCCCCATGTAGAAATACATGTAGATATCATGTATTCCTGGTGGGAATGGTACCACACTTCTGTGGTGTTATTTACAAAAATCTTTAACTCCAGTCCAAGGCTGAAAACCCATTTGACAGACCTGTATTGGGAATGCTCTATAAAATATCTGACTACTCCTCAAATGTATCAGGCCATGAAGAACAAGGAAAAATTGAAAAACTGTCAAAGACCAGAGGAGCCTAAGGAGACATGGTGACTTAACACAGTGTGGTATCCTGGGTTAGATCCTAAAACAGAAAAAGGATATTAGTAAAAAAAATGGATGAAATCCAAATAGGGTCTGTAGTTTGGTAATAGTGTTGTACAAATGCTAATTTATTTGTTTTGATATATGTAGCATGACTACATAAGATGTTAACATTAGGGGAAGCTGAGTGAATAGTATACAAGAATTCTCTGTACTACCATCTAACATTTTGTAAGTCTAAAAGTATTCCAAAGTAAAGGTTTATTTTTTAAATTGAGGATAATACTTCTTGCTTTTAGTGTTTTGTGAGAATTTATATGGATATAGCATGACTAAATAAATCTCAACTACTGGTAATAGTCTTTTCTATAAATACACATGAGAAAAATATTTTTATAATAAACACAATTAATGTAATTTTTAAAAATGTTGAAATTAAAAATTGATATCGTTGGGTGACCTTAAGTCTATAAACCTGTAAATATGACAAAAGATTAATGCTATATCCATTTTAAAATAATAGTTTATCTCAGAGACATTAACAAATAGCTAAAAGTCAAAAAAATTGAAACAAGGAAATAAAACATAGTTATAATAAATATATTTTCATGCATTTCAAGAGATGAAATGTTTTATCTCTTTTGTACCAATAAACTATTAAGCATATAGGGAAGCTAGTGGAGCACTGCTTTTTAAATTAATGAATTAATTTTAATATGTAAAAATTTATAGAGGTACATGTGAAATTTAAATAATGTACAGTGATCTGGTCAGAGTATCTAGTGTGTTCCTCACCCAAGGACACTATATTTTTGTATAACTACTACTCTGTCACCCTGCTCTGCTGTCAAACACTGAATTTATTTTTTCTATCTTAAGTGTATGTTTGTACCCATTAACCCACTTCTCTTTATCCCGTTCCCCTCCCCCCATTCACCATTCACATTCTCTGTTTATCTGTGTTCACTCTCTACTTTCCTGTCATACAATTTTAGCTCCCACATATAAGTGAGAACATGCAATATTTGACTTTAGTAACTGGCCTATTTCACTTAAGATAACGACAACTGGTTCCATCCGTGTTGCTGTAAATGACATTATTTCATTTTTGTTTATACCTGTGGAGTATTCCATTTGGATATACATGGTACATTTTCTTGTTCCACTCATTCACTGATGAACACTTAGGTTGTTTCCATATATTGCTATTGTGAAGAGTACTGCAATAAATATCTGAGTACAGGTATCCATTTGACAGATGTCTTTCTTTTCTTTGGGTAGATACCCAGTAGTGGGATGACTGTATTGAAGGGTAGTTCTAGTTTTAGTTTTTTGAGAAATCTCCATGGTGTCTTTACAATGGATGTACTAGTTCACATTCCCACCAACAATGTATGAGTTTTTCTCTGCATCCTCACCAACGTCTGTTTATTTTTTATATTTTTAAATAATAGTCATTCTGACTGAGATAAGATGGTATCTCCTTGATTCAGATTTGCATTTCTCTGATCATTAATAATGTTGAGCATTTTTTTCATAATGTAGTTGAAGTGAAAGTTTAATAAGACTAAGGGCATACTTCTGACTGCCTCAGTAGTGGTGTCATCAAATTTGGGACTTTAATGAGTTTTGAGGACTTCAGTAGCATCAGCAGAAGAGCCGAGAAGGAAGAGAAGGAACACCTTTCTAGTTCTAAAGAATAGCTGTAGATGAAAGTCCAATATTTATAATGTCTAATGGGTTTGGCAAGCTTAGGCATGCTTGGGAAACAGCTTGAGGAGTTTAGGAGAAAAGGATTTAAATCAGGGAGATGGAAATCAGTTTTATAGGCAGCAGTTAATAATAAAAGCATTTGATTATTTACACAACCTGGTTATTCATGTCAGAGACTCATGAAGATGTAGAGAGTAAGAAGATACCATATTTTGCCTAAATGGGAGACCTGAAAAAGTGTCACTCAGTGTTTATTAAGTGCTCAGCAAAGCAGATTGCCATTCGAGGCAGCTAATTAGAATTACCTAACTCTAATAATAATAAGAAACAGATTGCTAACCAACAAAAATAAATGGCCCATTTTGTTAGAAAAGGGTAGGAAATGCTTCCCTTTGTGTCTATATATAAACCTTCAGTAAATTTCACTGTTATTAACCATCCCCATTCTGTATTTTAATAAGAGTCTAGATAATTTTGGTAAAGTTATTAAAAATATATAAGTATATATATATATAATTTTAAAATAATTAGAAGAGAACTTGAAATATTCTCAATACATATAAATGATAAATATGCAAGGTGATAGATATCCCAGATACCCTGACTTGATCATTACACATTCTACGCATGCAACAAAATATCATATGTGCCTCATAAATATGTAAAATAGTATGCATTGATAAAAAGTAAATTTAAACAAAATTGAAAACTGTTTAGTGTTTCTTAAATTACTTAAATATAATACTTGTACACACCATCCATATAAAGGTACTCACAGAATTTCATGAGTTTTATGTCTTGTTTTAAAATAAAAATTAGAATAGTTTGTATACACTATCATAAACTAAATGACCTGAACCTCATGTTCACTTTCCTATTCACTGTAGTCTAGTCTTAGGGGAAAATAACTAACAAGAGTATGAGGATGGATTAGGGCAAAGCTGTCCCTATTATGGGCACTGAAATTCACAGCATATACATGACTAGGGATGAAATATGGGAAGAGCATAAAAATGTTCTGTGTCTAATGTGAAAATTCAAAGCCATGCTGTCATTATAATGAATATGTTTACTCTCCATGATAGAATGAGTTTATGGATATAAAAAGAGATACAGATGCTCATGTACACATTGTAATTCATCTATTCTGAAGCCATTCCTTTTCTCAGATCATTCATTCATTAACTTAGTAATTTCTTTGTCTCTTGATTGAGCATTCACTGATAGTCACAATGTATTGTGCTGAAAATTAAGGACACTAAAATAAAAAACATAGATCCATGCTCTTGAGGTTTGCTGGCTTTAGAATTAAGCCATTACTATCATGTGTCTGTTTGATGAGATCAATATTAGATTCCCAGAAACATCAGTGACTCTAATTTTAGCCTCTAATGGAAAGATAGACTCAATTGATATTCACTTATCTATCTACTTATAAGAAGCTCCTATTAAATGAGTACTTGTGACTTTGCTATATGTGTATTATTTCATTCAATCCTTCCTACTGCTTTGCAATGTTGTTGTTATTATTATTTGAGATGGAGTCACACTATGTTGCTCAGGCTGGAGTGCAATGGCATGATCTTGGCTCACTGCAACCTCTCTCTCCTGAGTTCCAGCAGTCCTCCCAACTCAGTCCCCCAAGTAATGGGACTACAGGTGTGCCCCACTATGCCTGGCTAATTTTTATATTTTTAGTAAAGACTGGGTTTTGTCATGTTACCCAGGCTGGTCTTGAACTCCTGGCCTCAAAGGATCCACCTGCCTCAGCCTTCCAAAGTGCTGTGATTACAGACACGAACTACCACTCCTGGCCTGTTGTTATTATTATATATCGAGACAGAGTCTTGCTCTGTCACCCAGCTTGGAGTGCATTGGTGTGATCTCGGCTCACTACAACCTCTGCCTCCCAAGTTCAAGTGATTCTTCCATCTCAGCCTCCTGAGTAGCTGGGATTAGGTGCATGCCATCATACTTGACCCTTAAATGTACAGAATGTGTTAAAAACATAATGCCTTTACTTAGTCACAGACATTTCAAGATGAGGAGGTAAAAGAGAAAATAGGAAATTAAAAAAAAATTTTTGAGTGTCTCTAATCTCCAGTAAGTTATAATGATATGGTGCTCTCTTCCTATACATATTTAAAAGAAAATAAATCTCTATAAAGACTAATTGATACTTGTATGTTTTCCTTAAGTTATTGGATAAAAGTTACTATGAAATAATGAAGTACTAACATTAGTATTTTAAGAAATACATATTTTATTACACATTGATTATTTGAGAGCATATTACCACAATATATATGCAATGCAAATAATTATTCATAAACATAACTCAGCCAAGGGTAATATTAACTATAATTTAACTTTTGAGAATTTCAAAATTGGCAACATTTTTGCTGAACTTTAAGTAAAAGGTCATTTGTAGTACATATCTCACGTTCTCTCTGGTTTATATGTAAGCACAAAGAAGAGACATATGATGAGCTATACAGATACAGATACTTTAGCATAACAATGTCCTCTGTTCCACCCTCCTCAAATCTGTTGGCACACACACAGTGTTAAAATGGTTTTTGGACAAATTATTTTGGACTTTCACATTAAGGTAAAGACTAAAAAGTTTTTGCCTTTTAGTATATTAGTGTTTATGATGGTGGAAAGAGGCAGATAAATTCCTAAGCAGATCAGGGGTGGGGTCCCCGGTGAAATTCCACCTTCAAGCCAAAGACAATTTAAAGCAAAACTTGAGCAGCCAGTTCCAGGAAGAGCCTTCTATGGGAGCTAGAACTTCCTTGTTGCCTTTTAGCCACTTGAATGGTGTTTTCCCCAGGCCTGCCCATGGACCAATCAGCATGCATTTTCCCAGTCTGAGCCCATAAAAACTCTGGACTCAGACACACATTGGGCCTCCTGCTTCTGGGCCCCTTCTCACAAAGCGGGCTACCCACTTGGGGTTCCCTCTCATTGACAGGAGCTTTTCTCTCACTCAGTAAACTTCTTTGCTGCCTTA
Source organism: Callimico goeldii (assembly GCA_963573925.1). Classification (NCBI taxonomy): domain Eukaryota; kingdom Metazoa; phylum Chordata; class Mammalia; order Primates; family Cebidae; genus Callimico; species Callimico goeldii. Next base: position 6,149 of record CAUYOR010142632.1, read on the forward strand.
CTCACTCTCTGGTGTCTATATAACCTCACTCTTCCTGGTCTCAGGACAAGAATCTGGAGCCCAACAAACAGCAGCTGCGAAAAGAACTGTAACACTGAAACCCTCCCTCCCACTCACTGAGAAACGGAATAAGAAGCTGTTGGGGTGCCACATGCCCTTGTTCACAAAGCTGTGAGTGAAGGAACCAAATGAGCTGTGATAGGCCTTGTTGGCTGCACTGCAGGTGGCAGGAACAAAAAAGCTGTAACATAAACAAGTGAGAACACACCCCCTTTTCATTTGCCACACTGTGGGTAGTGGGAAGAAAAGGAAGATGTTATTTCTTGGGGCTCAGGCCTTGGGACTCCCCAAGCAAAAGCAGTAATAAACCCTGGGGCTCCACGGTTGCTGGCATCTCCAAGTTTTGGGGCACTCCACTTTCTCCTCATCTAGACACCAGTGACCAACACCAAAACCACCCGTGGCAAACCTGGCTCAGCTGCAGGCTGAGTGCAGAGTCCTTTGCCAACACAGAATCCAGATCAGTAGCATAAGCTGAGTGCAGCCCAACAGGCAGAGTGGGCAGGGCAAGCCCAGTAGTGAACCCAGAGCTGAGGGAAGCCCAGCCAGGGGCATCATTAGGCAGAGAGATTTCCAGCTGGCAAAGCAGCGCCAAAAGGATCCTGTGCCATTTCTATTAGATATTAAAAATAAAAATGCATTAGAAATTTTTACTGGATTATTTAAATAATAAAGTAATGCAGAAAAAAGATTAGTCATGTAGCACTAATACTGAATTTAGAATGACTTTTCGTCTTTTCAGAGTTGGAATGGATTTTTCTAGAAAATTCTGAAAACAACTAAAAAGTGAGTGAATATCAAACTATTGAGCTTTCATTTATTAACTGAATTTAGAGCATGCTGATAACCATTGAAAAAAGAAAACAAAATCTAAAGCATTCAGAGACAAAATATATATTAAATATAAAGTAAAAAGAAAAACACAATAGTATTTATTGTCAGAACTATGCAAGCTAGAAGACAATGGAGTGACATTTTTAAAGTGTTGAGATTAAAAATCTGTCAACCTAGCTTACAATATTCAGAAAAAACTTTAAAAAGTAAAATGAAATAGGATATTTTCAAATGGAAAAAATTAGGTAATGTGGAAAAGTTAAATTTATACTGATAAAAGATGAGTCCAGAAATGATAAATATGAATCCATTTAAAAGAGCATTTTTTCCCAATTTCATATAAATAAATATATGTTGTTAGCTTTTTGTTTTTTTGAGACAAGCTATTGCTCTTTTACTCAGGCTGGAGTGCACTGGTATGATCTCAGCTCACTGCAATCTCCACCTCCCACACTGAAGCCATCTTTCCACCTCAGCCTCCTGAGTAGCTGGGACAACAGGCATGCACCACCATGTGCAGCTAATTTGTATATTTTGTGCAGAGACCAGAATTTTGTCATGTTCCGATGCTGGTCTCAAACTCCTGAGCTCAAGCGGTCCACCTACCACAGCCTCCCACAGTGCTCGAATTACAGGTATGAGTCACCACACCTGGCCTGTAATTAGCTTTTTAAGCAAAACCTATATCAATGTCTTTGGGGATATAACAGTTACACAGCTGAAATGTGTAACAATGAAAAATGAAAATAAAATGTTTTATGGTGCTCCCATTTGTGTAACATATAACAGTATAATATAATTCCAAAGTAGATTGTGCTAAGTCAAAGGTGCTTATTGGGAAATCCTAAAGTGACACCCAGAAAAATAGAAAATTACATACAGGAATGACAATGACCATGTAGATGAAATGAAAAGCAATACATTTAATTTATTAAAATTTGGTAGGAATTGTATTTTTATATACTAGCAAGGTCATTTTAAAGATTACATTACTATTATGAAAATAATAGAATATTTAAAGATTTAATGTTGTTAGGATGATAACAGTTCCTCAAGTTATCTAAAGATTCAATGTCATCCCTTTAAAATCTCAGCTTTATTTGTGTTTCTAGAAATTGAGAAGGTCTAAAATTCATTTGAAAATTCAGTGACCAAGGATACCCAAAGCAGATTTTAAATATAAAGAACCAAGCTAGAGGAATTCACATCCTGTTTTTAAAATATACTACAATTCTACCATAGTCATTGCAAACACTGTCAGATAGATAGGCATATAGATTTATAGAATTCAGGTGAGAGTCCAGTCCCTTGCATCATGGTCAACTGAATTTAAACAGGGCATCATGCCAATTCAGTGGAAGAAAACAAGTCTTTTCAACAAATGGTGTTAAAACAAGATGCCACATGCAGTCAAATGAAGTTTGATCACTATCAAATACCACATATAGAAGTAAACCCAAATTAAATCATATGCCTAAATGTAAGAGTTAAAATTAAGTCTCTGAATAGAAAACATAGGAAATAGTATTTACGACCTCACACTAGGCAAAGCCTTATTAAACATAGCAATAGCACAAGTGCTAAAGAAAGGGAAAAATATATTGGGCCTGATCAAATTTAAAAACTTTCGTCTTCTGTGCTGAAATGAAAACTTCAATAAAGTAAAAACACAACCCACAGAATGGAAGAAAATATTTGCACAAAGATACAGCTTAAAAGTAAAATATAATAATTTTAAATGGATATAGCATTAATGTAATAACTGGTGTGGCTATGGTAAAATCAGACAAAATAGATATCAGGACAAGAAACATTAAAAGGCATCGCATAATGGTAAAGGGTGAAATCATTAAGAATACGTAATATTTCTAATTATGTATGTGACTAATCATACAGCTTTATATACCTAATAATAACTGGGAGATTAAAAAAAACAAATGAGAACATGTTTCACTAAAAGACAAAACAAGGCTGGCACTAACTATGATTTCCATAATATATTTCCCAAGAGGAACAATACCTAGAAGAAAGATGCACATAACCCAAATCATGACATTGATAGGGTTTTGGTATAGACTGCTTACATTATGACATTTTAACCCTCTCTTTTCTATGTAATAGTTGTTAATTTCCTTATAACTAAAAACAAGTAAAACAGATTTACTAGGATTGATTTTCTCGAATTATGTATCACCTACGTTTTCAGACCAGATGAGTCAATGTAGTGGGGCATAGCGACAAACAGTGTAGTTTTCCAAACAGATAATCCTAATACCAAATTCTAACTTTACAACTTACCATGTTTCTAATTTTTAACAAGAGTGTAATTTCCCTGAAAATTCAGATAATTTATCCATAAATAGAATATTGAGTTCAATTTGTTGTAAATATAAATAATATATTGCTGTGAAGCACAGAGAATTTTCCTTGAAACTTAATAGGTGATTATATATTTTGAATATTTTCACTTTGTGTAGTTTTCAAACTCAAATAGTGAAAAGATATCTGGTTAAATGAGAAAGAAGTTGCAGAATGGTAAACTGGCAATATGTATACTTAAATAAAACATGCTTAGATTTGTGCTTCAGTTCACATAAAAAGTAATCACACATATATACAAGAAATTCAATAGGAGGTCATCAAATAGATGGGACAATTTGTATGTCACAGTGTCTTGGAAGCAGTATTTTACATCAAAATAAATTATAAACACAGATGACAGGGAAAATAAATATCTCAATTGGAAAATTTTTAGGTATTATGAGTAATGCCACCTGGAATTTACTCTGACATGTTCTTTTAAATAATTCATTTATTCAACAAATATTAATTGAACAGTTTCTGTATATCACATCATGTTTTGAAAGTTTGGTATATATTAGTGAGCAAAAGAAACTTAATTGCCTATTTTCATGGAGCTTATGCTTCAGGGAACTCAATTAATCCAATTCCATTAAAACAGCTAGCAGACAATACCATCTTACTGTATTTTATCATATTTATAATCTTAAGAAAAACATGGTAAAAAGGTTTACCTATCCCTCTTCACACATAAACATAGACACACACACACACACACAATTCTTTTCCAAAATAAATGACAATAAATGTTTGCATACTTTTTACTGGACTAGTTCACCAATTCTAGTAAGTTCAATTCAAGTCACAAATCACTAAGTGTGATGTTCTTAGAGCCTGATTTTAGAGTATTGGTGATGACATGGAAACTTGCCAATGTATGTATTTATGAGGAACTCACAGTCTAGCCAGGGAATTTAGGGGAGAGTCTCAAGATTACGTTTTTCACAAATGCCATATAGATACAATAGAAATGCTTAAACACAATAGATAAGAGCTTTTACAACACAAAAAGAACAGTCAGCAGAGTAAACAGGTTTTCTCTCACAGAATGGGGGTGCCTTATATTTTATATAGTTAATTAAATGACTCTTTGCATATAGTCATGGGTATTTTACATCCATAGATTCTTCCATCATTTAATAACATATCAAACAAAAGTAATAAGAACATTGGCTGTGAGGCCTTTAGAAAGTTGTGAGAAAACATGATTTTATCTCTGAACTACAACTTCATTTGCAGAAAACTAGGCAATAGAGCTTAATTAGGGATATCTAGATATAGACTCTCTTGCTTCCCATTGAATAAAAATGTCACCTTTTAATGCTAGTCATGTTCTTTCTTCCAGAATGTTATTATAAGATTTGAATATTAAAAGGAGGTTGAAGAGCAAATATTGGATTTAACACATTCTGTGAGGTCTCACCTCCCTCATGCATTCTTTCACATGGAGGATTGTTCAAGAGATGTTAAAAAATGAAGTAAATTTGTATCTTATAATTCACTTTGACCCTTGAACTTTTCAAGAATTTGTAGATGTACTCTAGTCTCTTGGTTAGTACTTTCTTGGAGTTAAAATAAATGTTACCTCTTAAACTTGTGATTACTCATTTTTGGAGACAATTGCAATAGAACAAATACTACAGGACAATGTTCTAATGTTTTTTACATGTGCTTCCAAGCACAAGTGAGTTGATATAGGAACCACATTAGAAAACATGAAGTGATGGTTAGATGCTCAGATTCCAAAGCTAGATACATCTGACTTCAAGAGCTAAGTTACCATTGATCGTGTTTTTAAACCTATATGGACTACTAGCCTCTGTGAGCCTTTCTTGCTTATAATGTCAGAGTATAATCAATGTTATTTCACAAAGTTCTTGATTTTAACTGAGAAATCTTGTGCAAAGCCATTAGAAGTGAGAAAGGTATAAAACAAGTGCTCTATAAATTTTAACAGCATTATGAAAGTGTAAGAAACACAGCATATTTGTGTTCGCCCCATTTTATTAGGATATCTCTGAGAGTCTAACTAACGTTCATTTTGGAGAGTGGTTTTTTGTACCTGACCTGGAATAAGAAACCTGGGCTCAGGTTTAGTTTCTCATTTAATTAAAATGATTAGAGTAAGACCTGCTGGGTTTATTGTGATGATGTAAAACATCACACCGCAATTTTCATAAAGAACTATGTAAATGAAATGTATTATTATTATTGTTATTGAACAATTGGGAGAAAAACTTCATAAAATACAAAGTGCATGTAAGAAAATATGGTATTTACATTATAAAAATATTGCTTGCACGTTAAAAAAAAGATAACCCAAGGACGGATTTGGAATCTAGTTAATTAGGTTCCTCAAATTCTCCAAGATAACTTTTCTATCCTGAAATACATCTTACTTATGAGATGAGATGAGATGAGATGCATAATCTAAAATCATGACTAACTGGTTTGTTGAACAAGTTTATAGTTAAATTTCTTTGCATTTGTCCTTTGCTTGGCATATGTCTGGAATATTCTTCTCATATACCTACTATGTTTCAGGCATTCTGCTAAATATTTGGCATATTGAGTTGAATAGTCAGTTTTTTAAAAGTTCAAGCTGTTCAGTCTTTATAACCAATCTGATAAACCATATGCTATAGTTATAGAAAAAATAAATAAATCACCAATTACTCTGGCAAGATAATGGAAAAAGAGAATCCTCCTAAATTCATATCAGAGCAATTGTAAATAAACTATAATTGCTTATTGTATGAGTGACTATATGCTGATGACCTGTTGTGAATGTTACATTAAATTGTCTACCTATTTATCCACATATAAATTATCTATTTATCCTTCTGCTCTCTTATCCTACCACAAGCAAAAACAGAAACTTAAAATTGTATGCATATATCTTAGTTCTTAAAAAACTGTACAATATCCTGAAGAAGAGAAAATTTGCTTTTAGAGTATAATTGATGTGGATAACTTCTTAGGTTAGGTAGCTACAAAAACTCAGAATATTCTTGTTTTCATAAAGTGGAGATCAAAGAGAACCACACATGTCATAGGAAAGCCTAATACCAGCACTGTAGAAGACTCATGCATACTGTTGTGATTTCACAAATTTTTAAATATCAGTATGTTCCATATAGTGAAGAAAGCAAGGCTACTACTTGCAATTTTCTTTGAAACATTTAAATCCAACTCACAGTACTCTGTCGGTGGATAAATATGACAAATAATTATCTAGTCTTTTATCAGGTGTAGTATAAATGTTATTTCTTTTTAGAAAACATTAAGATCTTATGTTTCCAATTGTTTTTAGAAGTTCTTTTATGAAAATTCTTTTTTTTTTCTTTTTGAGACAGAGTTTCACTCTTATGGCCGATGCTGGAATGCAATGGCGTGAACTCAACTCACTCCAAACTCTCTGCCTCCTGGGTTCAGGCAATTCTCCTGCCTCAATCGTTTGAGTAGCTGAGATTACAGGCAGGGGCCACCATACCCAGCTAATTTTGTATTTTTAAGAGATGAGGTTTCAGCATGTTGGTCAGGCTGGTCTTTAACTTCTGACCTCAGGTGATCTACCCACCTCAGGCTCCCAAAGTGCTGAGATTATAGGCATGAGCCACTGCTCCTGGGAATAAAAATTATTTTGGTGAATGTTCAAATTATTTTCTTATTGTCAAACTCTATTTAGATCTTTTCAATGACGCTTCCCTAGAGATGGTCACACAACGATGTAATATTAAGCCAAGTAAGTCTGAAACAATAATATTCAGTTTATCCTCATAAGTACATTTTGAGAAAAATAGTACTATTATCCCCACATTACTGGTGAGGAACTGGTTCAAAAAGCTGTCCCTTTTACACAGCTGATTATTGGCAGAGTACAGGTTCAAACTCAGGCCGTTTGCCCTCAGAGTCTATGCTCTTAAATACTACATATCTGCTATCACACTATATGTTTAGCACATATTCACTTTGGTTTCTTAGGCTCAGTGTTTTGTATTGCTAGCTCTGTTTCACGAATTAATAATCGTAGTTTCAAGGTGTCACATGTGCATTGAATAATTAGCAGAAATCAGGATTTGCAACTAGTCTGCTGAAATCCAAATCAGTGCTCTTACAAATAATTCTTGGCACTGGGTATCAGATATTTTGCCATAGATTTTAACATAGGCCTTCAAGACAGTGGTGTTAAAGAGGGAACCCAACATACTTAGGGTGCCCACCTAATGGCACTTGCTAATACCTCACAAGGACCATTAGAAATCAGCAAAATCCAGTAACTGAAAGAAGCATTTTCAGCTTCTCTCTCCAAGTGCTATGATGCTATGAGGCAGAACAAATCAGAGCCTACCCCTATCTTTAAGAAGATAGTTTTGGTATATGAGGCACTATGAACTATATCTGAGTTCAATCCTATAGTGAATTTTCTTTATAAATTTAAATTTGCTTAAACACACATGAATTTATTAACCGTGCTTTGAAATTATTTTTGAATTTTAATCCATATCATCATTTAGTATATTTTTTGCTTTTAGTTTGCTAAATTTTGTCTGAAGCAACTCTTCATTTGATTGGATCTCATGTCTGCTAAATCAATCTCTTGAGGCAGTTGAGGAAATGTATTTTCTCATATTCCCACCTCCTCCTCCTTGGATTGCAGAACAAAGCAGGACACTCATAGGCATGCTATAGAGGGGATTTCAAAATTGGAGTAGGATGAATGTGACAGAGAGAAATCAAGGTTTTCAAAGACATTTGTGGAGCATGTCAAGCTTATTCTTCAGAGTCAGGAAGAGCCTAATTTTGACTGGTAAACTAAAGATCATGTGGTATAATTTAGAACTTGCCTCGACCTGGATCAAAATCTATCATCTATGTCTTCATTCATCTTTACCAACTTGTCTTCCATCTCAAAATCTGGTCTGTTCCTATTACTTTTCATGTCCAACTCATCTCGTCCTTTTTTTATCTTTTTGAGACAGAGTCTCACTCTGTTACCCAGGCTGGAGTGTAGTGGCATGATCTCTGCTCACTGTAACTTCCTCTTCTCAGATTCAAGTGATTCTCCTGCCTCAGCCTCCCTAGTAGCTGGGACTACAGGCATGCACCACCATGCCCAGCTAATTTTTGTATTTTTAGTAGAGCTGGGGTTTCACTATGTTGGCCATACTGGTCCTAAACTCCTAACTTCAGCTGATCTGCCCACCTCGGCCTCCCAAAGTGCTGGGATTATAGGAGTGAGCCTCTGCGCCCAGCCATAATCTCGTACTCTCCATATTTCTTGCTGCTGCTTCTCAAAATTTGAATCCTTATCACATATCTGTGTTTTATGCCTTTAACATAGTCAATATATATTTTTCATTCATCCCCTTTCTTATTTCTAAAATTATACTCAAATCTTTTGCCATTCTACAAGGAAACTCCCCCAATGCATTTGCCCACTCTTTTCCTCTTCATAGCCAATTTCTTTAAAACAATTATGCAGTTTTTTTTATCTCCACTTCCTCACAAATTTCTCCAAATTTCACGTCCTTTGCATTTCTCAAATCCATCCTCTTCTCTCCTTCCCCAGTGCCACTCAGTGTCTCTCGCCAGGAATATACTATTTTCCCCCATATTATGTTTGTTTCACCCCCCACTGCCAGCCATGTACTAGTTTATCTTCTCCCTCTCCCCTCCATGTACTAGTTTATCTTTTAACTTTTTGCTTGCTTTGCTTCTGTGAAATATTCCTTCAGCTAGGAGACAACAGATGCTAGAGAGGATGTGGACAAATAGGAATGCTTTTACACTGTTGGTGGGAGTATAAATTAGTTCAACCATTGTGGAAGGCAGTGTGGTGATTCCTTAAGGATCTAGAACTAGAAATACCATTTGACCCAGCAATCCCATTACTGGTTATATACTCAAAGAATTATAAATCATTCTATTACAAAGACACATGCACACATATGTTTATTGTGGCAGCACTGTTCACAATAGCAAAGACTTGGAAACAAACCAAATGCCCGTCAATGATAGACTAGATAAAGAAAATGTGGCATATATACACCATGGAATACTATGCAGCCATAAAAAAGGATGAGTTCATGTCCTTTGCAGGGATATGGATAAAGCTGAAAACTGTCATTCTCAACTAACTGATACAAGAACAGAAAAATAAACACCAATGTTCTTACTCATAAGTGGGAGTTGAACAATGAGAACACATGGACACAGGGAGGGAAATGTCACACACAAGGGCCTGTCGAGGGTGGGGGACTAGGGAAGGAATAGCAGGGGGCAGTGAGGGGCGGATAGGGGAGGGATAGCATTAGGAGAAATACCTAATGTAGATGACAAGGTGATGGATGCAGCAAGTCACCAAGGCACATGTATTCTCATGTAACAAACCTGCACATTCTACACATGTACCTCAGAACTTAAAGTATAATAATTTA
>CAUYOR010142634.1:0-15502 GCA_963573925.1 Callimico goeldii
CAGCTAATTTTTTGTATCTTTAGTAGAGACGGGGTTTCACCATTTTGACCAGAATGGTCTCGATCTCATGACCTCGTGATCCACCCGCCTCGGCCTCCCAAAGTGCTGGGATTACAGGCTTGAGCCACCACGCCCGGCCTACTATTTTCTTTAGTAGTCTCTTACTCTGTTGCTCGGGCTGGAATGCAGTGATGCAATCACAGCTCATAGCAACCTTGAACTCCTGGACTCAAGCAACCCTCCCACCTCACCATCTCGAGTATCTGGGACTAGAGACATGTGCCACCACATCTGGCTAACTTTTAATTATTATTATTATTATTATTATTATTATTATTATTGAGATGGAGTTTCGCTCTTGTTACCCAGGCTGGAGTGCAATGGGGTGATCTCGGCTCACCACAACCTCCGCCTCCTGGGTTCAGGCAATTCTCCTGCCTCAGCCTCCTAAGATATTCTTGAAAGTGACTTTAAAAAAATATTTCATGAATACATATAACGTTCAGCACTTAGATTTTTTTTTGGATTGTGTGTTTTAGAAAGAGTGAAAGAAAGAGTTGTTTTAGCATAAGCATAAATTTGTAAAATACACGTTTGTTATTTTGTTTTATCTTTGTTGTTATTTTGTACTTCTTTGTTACTGTTATTAATATACATCTTTTTTTTTTTTTTTTTTTGAGACAGAGTCTCACACTGTTGCCCAAGCTGGAGTCCAATGGCACAATCTCCACTCACTGCAACCTCCACCTCCCGGGTTCAAATGATTCTCCTGCCTCAGCCTCCAGAGTAGCTGGGATTACAGGCACCCAACACCACACCACGCCCAGCTAATTTTTGTATTTTTAGTAGAAAAAGGGTTTCACCATATTGGCCAAGCTGGTCTTGAACTCCTGACCTTGTGATCTACCTCCCTCAGCCTCCTAAAGTTCTGGGATTACAGGCATGAGCCACCATGTCCAGCCCAGATTTCTTACAGAAAACCAAATTATGTAATTTATTAATACATTTTTCTAAAGCACAATAAAAATGATAAAAATATCAAATATGCTAATAAAGTTGACCACAGTGAGTAAAGATTAAAAATTATGACTTTCTCCATTATTTACTCTTAATAATTATGAGTTTCTCCATTATTTACTGTTCCTTAATTATAAATGTAAGCAAAATTTTTACAAGTACATGTTCAAAATATTGTAATAAAACCTTTAAAATACTAAAAGGATAAAATTCTAAATGAAGCTGTGATTTATTTGTATTATTGCTATAGTATGATACTTGGTTTCTTTATTTAATGCCTTATAAAACTTCAAAAATGAGAATTTTAACAACTGGAGAAGTTAGGTAATTCTCAAGTACATTTCTATATATCCATCTAATAAAGAATATAAAATAACATATAAAATGTATAGTAATTTTTCTTTATATCTGTTCTTCATATACCTAGTACTAGATGCAAATATAATTCATATATAATTCAAAAACCATTTCTTAAAAATGGTGATAAAATGTTTCCCATTTACTTGTAACAGAAAATTATTTTTATATTTATATGTGTGTTTTTATAAACATTAAAATGATGATTTAAAAGACGGTTCTTTGAACATTTATATTGCAATTTAAGACATAGAATCAATAGAGAATGTGTCCATTTCTTTGTTTAATACATTTTAGGCTGTGTAACATTTCCCGTTGTAACAAATAAACAATTATTTTAATAATAGTTAAGACTTATATAAGAAGATATCAATTTCTTCCCATCCTCTTTCCCCATATCCCACCCTAAGTGAAAGTGAAAACTTGTCTTCACCATATTTTATTACATACATTTTTCTATTTTTGATTACCTTTCTATTTCACAAATGCTTTTCCCACATTTAGCGCCTGCATTGATGAGTTGTTTTTAATACAAGTGTTATATTTTTAAGATTAACACCTGTAATAACTAAAGAAATATATTTCAAATAAGATCATCTTAATAAATTTGACATACAATAAAGAAAAAACAGGAGGAAAGGAAGTTGTGTGTATGTTTGTGCATGTGTGAGTGTGTATGTGTCTGATGAACTGTTTTTGAGGCAGACCGCTATTTCATTGTTCTTGAAATGAAAAATAACTCAGAGATGTCTGAGCTCTATGAGGTATGCAGGCCCAGAGAGTCATGAGTATGAGACCTTATTCATTCCCCTTTATGCTTAAGGGCAATTGTTTAAAGTCATTTTGTTCCTGACCAGCAGCCTCATCAATTATCTCCATGTTCCTAGAATTTATGATAAAAGAAAAAAATTTTTAGCCAATTAATAATTTGTTACTTTAATGTAAATTCTTGGTAAACAAGTTAGAAAAGGCCTCTTATCTTTCTTTTTTGGCTTACTATTACATTTACTAATTTTGATACCATTAGCAGTTCTTCACTAATACGTTTCTCTGAGCTTGCCCAATGTTCTAAAAATTGATGAATTAGCAGTCACTTGAAAAGAACTCAGTAAATTGAAAAGGCAAAGGGTGGGGTTTCTTGTTCATGGCACATTCTGCTTCCAGGACCTTTCTTTCAGGGTCCAAATGTCCCTCATTCGACATTGCAGAAAGTACTTCTCAGGCAATGCTCTGCCCCATGCTCTAGGTCTCTTTTACGGGTCTTTCCTTGGGTGGGGGGTGGGGGGGGCAGCTCTTCCCTTTTTATTTTCATTTGTTTAAAAATTTTAGAATTAAGAGATATATGTGCAGGTAGCTCATATAGATAAATTGTGTAATGGTGAGAATAGAGCTGCTAGTGTACGAATCATCCAAATGTGAACATTATACCCAATAGGTAATTTTTAAACACTCACCCTCCCCACAAACCTGCTTCCTTTCCAAGTCCCCAGTGTCTATTATTTCTGTCCTGAAGTCCATGTGTACCCATTGTTTATCTCCCACTTATTGGTGAAAACGTGTTATTTGACTTCCTGTTTCTGAGATATTTTACCTACCATAATGACGTACAACTCCATTCATGTTGCTACGAAGGACATAATTTCATTGTTTTTATAGCTACACTGTATTTCATGGTGGTTATACACCACATTTTCTTTATTCAATCCACAGTTGATGAACACTCAGGTTGACTCCATGACTTTGCTATTGTGAATAGTGCTGTAATAAACATGTAAGTGCAGGTGTCTTTTTATATAATGATATCCTTTCCTTTGGGTAAATACCCAGTAGGGAGATTTGCTAGGTGGAATAGTAGTTCTATTTTTAGTTTCTTTGAGAAATCTCCATAGTGTTTTCCGTAGAGATTTTACTAATTTGAAGTCCCTAGAAAGGTGTATAAGCATTCCCCTTTTCTCCGCATGCCAACATTGTTGTTTTCGACTTCTTGATGATTGTCATTCTATTGGTATAAAGTGATATCTCCTTGTGGTTTTCAATTTCATTTATCTGGTAATTAGTGATTTTGAAGATTTTTTTCATGTTTGTTGGTCATTTGTTTGTTTCTTTTGAGAAATATCTTTACATGTTCTTTGCTCATTTTTAAAGGGAGTTTATATCATTTTTTCTAGTTGAGTTGTTTCAGTTCTTTGTAGATTCTGTATATTAGTCTTTTTTTGGAGACATCATTGGCATAATTTTCTCCCATTCTGTAGATTCTGTTTCCTCTGTTTATTTCTTCAGCTGCCTGGAGCCTTTAGTTTAATTACATCTCATTTGTCTGTTTTTGATTTTGTCGTATTGGTTTTTGGAGGCTGTAGTCATAAATTACTTGCCTTAGTCAATGTCCAGAAAAGATTCTCCTAGATTTTTATCTAAGACTTTATATTTTCAGGTATTATATTTAAGTATTTAATCCATCATGAGTTAATTTTTGTATGTGGTGAGAGATAGAGGTCTAATTTCATTCTTCTGCCTATGGCTAGCCAATTATCCAACACTGTTAATTAAATAGGGTGTTCCTTCCCATTGTTAAATTTTGATGACTTTGTTAAAGATCATTTGGTGGTAGGTATGCGACTTTATTTCTAGATTCTCTGTTATGTTCCATGGATCTGCGTATCTATTTTTCTATTAGTACCATGCTGTTTTAGCCATAGTAGTCTTGTAATATAATTTGAAGTCAGGTAATGTGAGGCCTCCTACTTTGTCTTTTTGCTTAGGATTGCTTTGGTTATTCTTTGTCTTTTGCTTAGGATTGCTTTAGCTATTTGGGTTGTTTTCTGGTTCCATATAATCTTTAGTAGTGTTTTTTTTCTAATTCTTTGGTAAGTGATGTTAGTAAACTGATAGGAATTTTGTTGAAACTTTAGATTGCTTTGGGCAGTATGGTCACTTGAATAAACTTTATTCTTCCAGTCTATGAGCTGTTTTTCCATTTGTTCCTGTCATCTATACTTTCTTTCATAAATGTTCTGTAGTTTTCTCCTAAAGACATTTCATCTCCTTGGTTAAATGTATTCTTATGTATTTTTTTTTAAATTGGCTACTGTGAGTGGAATTGTGTTCTTGATTTCACAGTCAGTCTGGATTTTGTTGGTATCTAAAAATGTCACTGACTTTTGTACATTGATTTTGTATCCTAAAATTTTGCTGAAGTCATTTACCAGTTCCAGGAGACTTTTGGCAGAGTCTTTACGATTGTCAGCAAAGAGAGACTGATTTCGTCTTTTCCTATTTGGATGTCTTTTATTTATCTTGCCTGATTGCTCTGCCTAGAACTTCCAGTATTATGTTGAATAGGAAGTAGGCATCCCGATTTTGTTCCAGTTTTTAGAGGGAATGCTTTCAACTTTTTGCCATTCAATAGGATTTTGGCTATGGATTTTTCTTATATGGTTCTTATTATTTTCAGGTATGGTCCTTCAATAAAACTTGAGAGTTTTATCATGAAGCAGTGCTGGATTTTTATCAAGTGCTTTTTTTTTGGATATATTAAAATGATCATGTGCTTTTCATTTGTAATTCTTCTTATATAGTGAATTACATTTATTGATTTTAAATGTTCAACCATTCTTTGCATGCCTAGAATAAAGCCCAGTGATCATGGCAAATTATCTTTTGGAAGCAAAGTTGGATTTAGTTTGCTAGCATTTTGTTGAGGATTTTTTGCATCTTAGTTCTTTAGCAATACAGGCCCCAATTTTTTGCCATTGTTGTTGTTATGCCCTTGCCTGGCCTTGATATCAGGATGACACTAGTTTCATAGAATGACAGGGGGAAATCACTCCTCAATTTCTTTCCGTATTTTCAGTAAGATTGATACCAGCTTTAATCTGTAGGTTTGATAAAATTCAACTGTGAATCTCTCTTATCTTAGACTTATTTTGTTGAAGTATTTTCTATTACTGATTCAATTTCATTACTCATTATTGGCCTGTTCAGGATTTTCTATTTGTTCCTGTTTCAATCTTGAAGGTTGTATGTTTCTAAGAACTTAGCCATTTACTCTAGGTTTTCTAGTTTGTGCACATAGAGATGGTCATTGTAATTTTCATATTTCTGTGAGGAACTTTCCTATTTCTGTGATATCAGCTATAATGTCACCTTTATCATTGCTGATTGTGCTTATTTGAATGGTGTCTCTTTTTTCTTTGTTAAACTAAGTAGGAATCTATCAATTTTGCTTATCCTTTCAACAGAGAACCTTTCAATTCATTGATTCTTTGTTTTTTGTTGGTTTGTTTGTTTGTTTTGTTTTTGGTCTCAATCTCATCTAATTCTGCTGTGATTTGTACTATTTCTTTTCTTCTGCTAGCTTTGGGTTTGGTTTATTGATTTTTTTTCTAGTTCTTTTGTTTATATTTTCTTGAGGTGCAACATTAGGTTGTTAATTGGTGATCTTTTCCTTTTTTAATGTAGGCATTTAATACTATAACTTTCCTTTAAGCATTGCTTTTGCTGTATCCCACAGATTTGGGTACGTTGTTCCATATTAAATTGTTTAAACATGGTTTTTATTTCTGCCTTATACCCAAGAATCATTTACAAGAAAACTGTTTAGTTTCCATGTACTTGTGGAGTTTTGTCAGTTCTTGTCAGTATTGATTTATAATTTTATTCCACCGCAATCCAAGAAGATGCTTGATAAAATTGTAATTTTTTTTAATATGTGAAGCCATAATGTATATGATATTTACAAAGTTAAATAAAAATTTAGATTGTTAGTAAACAAAAATTGAGAAAACATATTTCTAGATTATACAATGTTTTTACCTATAAACTGGTATAAAACCATTACAAATTACTTACTTCCTAGGTATTTTTTTCACTGAAAGTGAAAAGGGAGGCTGAGGCAGGTGGATCACGAGGTCAAGAGATCAAGATCATCCTGGTCAACATGGTGAAACCCCGTCTCTACTAGAAATACAAAAAATTAGCTGGTCATGGTGGCGTGTGCCTGTAATCCCAGCTACTCGGGAGGCTGAGACAGTAGAATTGCCTGAACCCAGGAGGCGGAGGTTGCGGTGAGCCGAGATTGCGCCATTGCACTCCAGCCTGGGTAACAAGAGCGAAACTCCGTCTCAAAAAAAAAAAAAAAAAAGAGAGAAGATAAGGTGTTAGTTAAAGGGTCTAAATATTTGGTTATTTGGGCAGATGCATTCATTTCTCAATTAAAATTATATTCAAAAACCCTGTTTTAAAATGGCATTTAATAACAAACTCTTGGTATAGATTTATTTATATCTTACATGAAAATACTTATGCAAACTATTAAAACGTTCTAACAGCAAATGTTGAAACTCAGATGAAATTTTAAGACCTGCACAAACTGATTAAATTAATAAACACAAATATTGGTCTATTCTGGATCATCTGGTCAGTAACAGTTCTCGAGGTAGACCACGTATCCTTCATCGTGCTTGATATGGTTTGGATCTGTGTCCCTGCCCCAATCTCATATTGAATTATAATCCCTGATGTTGGAGAGGAGCCTGGTGGGAGGTCTGTTGCTGTTCTCCTGGAAGCGAATGAGTTAATCACGAGATCTGTTTGTTTAAATGTGTGTAGCACCTTCCCCTTCAATCTTTTTCTCCTATCTTGACATCTAAGATGTTCTTGCTTTGTCTTTTCCTTCCTCCATGATTGAAAGTTTCCTGAAGCCTCCCCAGCCATGCTTTCTGTAGAGCGTGTGGAAATGTGAGCCAGTTAAACCTCTTTTCTTTATAAATTCTCCAGTCTCAGGTAGTTTTTCATAGCAATGCGAGAAAAGACTAATGCAATGCTTCACTTTTCTCATTCAACCAGTGGGTTTTGTTTTTTTTTTTTTTTTTTTTTGGCAGTATTTCCCACTTTTTGCTCAGGCTAGAGTGCGATGGTGCAATCTCCCCTCACTGCAACCTACACCTCCTAGGTTCAAGCGATTTTTCTGCCTCAGCCTCCTGAAGTAGCTGGGATTACAGGCACCCACCAACAGACCCAGCTAATTTTTTTTTATATTTTTAGTTGAGATAGGGTTTCACCATGTTGGACAGGCTGATCTTGAACTCCTGACCTCAGGTGATCCACCCCCTCGGCCTCCCAAAGTGCTGGGGTCACAGGAGTGAGCCATCATTCCTGGCCTCAGCCAGTGTCTTTACCAAGAAATAATTGATGCTATTATTAACATTTTTCAAAAACCACTGGGCAGAGAGTAAAAGACTTTTGTTAGTTGAGCCTACGTCTTGAGATGTGTAATTCCCATCGCTCTGAATATGGACATAAATGGTCCTGTTAGCAGAGGGCATTTGGGGTTTAAATTTTTATGTGCTTCATCTCAAGCACATCTCAAGCTGTGATTATATGTAAATGTATCACATACAAATTTGACAAAATGTGGTGTAATCAGGGCTCTCTTGCATAGGAACTGAGGAAGTAATTAACCTACTACTAAGGACCAAAAATAAACTGCATTTCGTTGTTCCTTAACACCCTGATCAAGACAGAGCATTTTCATGTTAGGGCAAATTAAAGTAAAAGGGAAGGAAGGAAGGAAGGAAGGAAGGAAGAAAATCAGGAAATAAGGGAAGCAAGGAATGAAGGGAAGAATAGGTACAAAAGAAAGGAGGAAAAATGTACTAGAATACTGAAGATAGATTTAATAAGAATTAGAAAATTCAGAAGATCTGAACCTCTGAAATGTACTTTGTAAAACTTAGTACAGAAAAAATTTGTAATGATTTCCAGGAAATATTAGTAATAATTAAGGAAGTTAGGATATGTTGAAATAAAAAGTAAACAAAAGAAGATAAAAATAAAAATGAATACAATGACAACAAATTGCATGAAAGCAAAAGAAAAGGCAAAATTAAAATAATGTTAAAAACAATATAGGAGAAAATTTGCAACGTTAAAAAATGTAGTAATGTAGCGGATAATCTGAGAAGACATTTTATATTTGAGAAAATAAGGATATAGAGATAAAATAGACTGTGGAATTGATGCTAGAAAATGATGTATGCTTAATATATACAACAGAAATAAAACGAACAAGATTAGTAATTAAAAAAAAAAAACAGAAGAAAAATTAAAAATAAAACAGAAGAAAAATTTTGAGCTTAGAAAAAAAATAACAAAACATATAAAATTGTAATTTGAAAAGGTTTATTACCTTTCAGGAAAGATCTATAAAAATAAACCCATTTTGAAGTATTGCCAAGAAAGAAACAACAGTCTGTTAATATAGTACATTGTACCCTAAAATTCTAAGTTCCATAGTCATTTATTATATTTTCTGTAGAAAACAGTCTCATTTTATTTTTTTTTATTATTCTGGCAATAGGAGTTGTGCACCCTAATTCAGTTTGAGAAAGGGTTAGGATTCGATAGGGGAGAGAGCATTTGGAACACTGAGGGATACAATTGCTGTATATGAACTTTCATTTAGCTCCACTGTTCTGACCCCATATCATTTCTGCCTGTGAGTTTAAAATTTGCCTGGATTACCAACGCGTTTTTTTGTTTTGTTTTGTTTTGCAAGTTGCAAACCCTACATATATATTCTTGACTGCTGCTGACTTGCTTTAGTCTTAACCATCAACAGGATAACATTTTACCTTTCTCTCTCCAATAAATGGCTTAAACCTTCTCAACCACTAAAAGACTTATTTCTGTCATTTTAAGGAGGGTGTAGAAGGACTTGGAGACAGAATACTTAGTGGATTATCTCCAGATTTTCTTGAGTTGTGAAGCAAACTCTATTGATGAAGAGACTGAGCATTACATACATCTTTATAGTGTAGTAGGGACAGTAAGAGCTCAGAGCACATAAGAAGGAAAGGAATCTAACGGGGCTGGACAGGAGAAGTTTCAAGTTGTTTGAACAAGCAACATGCTTTTATGGGACATGAGACCCTTCAGAAATAAAGACCTCAAATATAGAACGCACTGTTATATTTTTATATATGTTTGTGAAGAAGTATGATTGAAGGTCAAAAAGGTATGACCTAATGTCAATAAACGGGAAAAGTTAACAAGTCCTGTTCAGATTCTTCCAGGCATTATTGTGTCTTCGAGGATAAGGATGTTTTTTCTCTCCAGATATAGAAGGAATACCTCTAGAATGAATGTCTTAATGACCTACTTTGGAGGAAGGGCCTAGAATTCTTTTATGAAATTCTTTGGGAGAGAAGTGCAAGACAAGGTCAGACATGATCTTTCTGCTTCCGCTGTTTTCTTAAAAGCCAAAGTGTTCTTTTTGGAAGTGGCATGTCCTAAACCCATTAAAAGAAAGGGACATGGTGAGATTATCCTTTCATAAAAGCAAGTTAATTAAATCTTGTTAAGAACAAACTCATTGTGATTTGATATTCCTTATTTGAATAGATGAAAATAAAAAATCTCTCCTCAAGGGATATGGAGAAATCTAATTAAATAAGATTCTATTGTTTTAGAGTAAAATTATAGTTTATTTTTTAAATACTAGAAATTACTATCTACAAATGTTGAAATGATTATATCTGACTGTATAACTCAATAATTCCATTTTCTCGTGGATCATGTTGGGTTAGGTCAGCTCTTGGGGTCTCAAGTATTCTTTGTATCGGGCAATACTGACTCTGCAGATGTGTTAAGTCTTTCACATAGACCACCATAAATCTTAAAACATTGCACACCTTTTATAATGTCTTCAAGACAAAATAGTTGTAAATTACTTTTCAAGAGATGAGTTTAGATGGAATGTAAGATTCGTGCGGAGAGATGGAGTATAACTGTGCTTGGGAGACATTACAACTCCAGAATAAAAGCAAAGAGCATGTTTCTTCCTCTCCGCTTTCAAAGTTCACTGGAAAGAAAATCAAGTTACTCATGTCTCCAATTCTCCCAATTTGGTAGGAAAGAAAAATACGATTTATTAAATTTGATTTGTGACAATTTTTAGAGTGATGATTGTGCTCTGGGACATGAACTTACATTTTTGGAAATTTGAAATTTATAAAAAATTTAAGGGATGGTTTGCTTAAGGGGAAAAATAAATCACATACCATCCTTTATTGAACAGTTCATACTTACAAATTAGGTCACATACACAAGGAAATCTTTTTCAACAAGTATTTTTCTATTTGGGTTCCTGCAATTACTGTTTGAGCAGGAATGGTTAAGTGAGAGAACAAACTCTATATATACTTATGCCCTAATAATTGAGTCAGGGTTGTTCCTTTCCTAACCAAGTTACTATGCTAATATTGGATGCTCTATTTTCAATACACAGCTCTAAAAATATGTTCATCTTGTTGAATTCTTTTCCTATGTACTTAAAGAAAATGCCAAGGCATTCATGATATATTTCTATTAGATTTCAGATAGTTAGGGTACATTATTTTAGTACCAATATGCTTATACCCATGAAAAATTGAATCGTCCCTATTTTGTATCATGACTGCTCATAAACATTTTCATTTAAAAAAATATGAATGCTATATTTTAAAAAAACATTTTGTATAGTGAGTTTTAAAACAAAATGTTACCTTTAATACCTCTTCTTCAAAGTCAGCAACTATGAAGTTAGAATTTAAGAAATTGGTGCTCAGTATGGAATTTATATTATTCTGTTGTCTATTTGCAGATTCTAATAACACTATGTGGTTCATTGATGCTAACATCTATCACCTAGCCAAGTATTGATTAAATCACTTGAAAATATGTGAGGAACTTGGGGAGTTAAAAGAGAGTTGATTACATATTTATACATGTTTGATTTAAAAACCACCCTTTAATCTAGTAGAATTTAAATGAGGTAAATTTCAAAAGAGTGTATTTTTTCTCTCTCACAGAAGAAAGTTTCTCACTCTTTAGAATTTATATACTGAATTTTTAACTGTAATTTAGAGATATGCAAACATACAATTTAATTTTGTCTAGCTGAATATTTTTAACATATTCAAATATAATCTAGTTACTCTTCACATTGGATAATTCTATTGGCATTGAGAAAGATGATTTGCCACAGAAGTGAAGATTTCTCTTCTTGTGTAAAGTCTTGGAACAGTGACAGGGTTTATTTAAATTACTATAATTCCCAATTATTTCCAAGTAAATATCATTGATTTATAGATGCTTGTAGGTTATATTACACAAAATTGTTACATATATTATAATTTATGAGCTTATTTGTTAAAGTAATATTTTCGTCTGTTTCATGTAGTTTCATAAAATTATTCAAGTACTTTAACATCCAATTACCAGTTTAAAAAGCAAAAAAATTTTAAGTTGTCACATTTAATAAGGCTTAAATCTTATGTATTTATTTTCTATGTATGTAATTCATGCATAATGATGCATATTTTAGTTAATATTGTGTAATTTGTTTCTTGCATTATACTGAAAAATAATATGAAAAGTAAATTATTAGTTTTCTGACCATTAATGCAATTGTTTACTAATGATCAGCAGATATAGCATAGGTATGCATTACTGTTATTGTGAATGTAAGTAGTATTACATAAACCTTATGTTTATATGCACACACACATTACATTTCTGGCAATTCCTGGCCTGCAATGACATTCAACCAACAAAATGACTTTAATTAATTTTCAGAATATTATCAGTTCCCTGTTAACAATGTTAGAAATAAACAAATTAATCTAAATATAATTTATAAAGGGAAAATAAGCCTGGTTGTAATTAGCAATTAGATTTAAGTACATGTCAATGATACCCTAGAATATGTTGATTAGGAATATAGATATTATTTTGATGGCAATGTTTGAGATAATTTCTTAATAGAGAAATAAACGAATATGCTACACTTTTGGAAATGTTGTTACTAACAGTTAAATGACCATACTTTTTAGAGGTAGGAGAAAAAAGCAGTAAAACACATTTCTGAAAATAAGAATAATTTTATTTTATTTATTAAATACTGGGAATGTTTATGTACTTTCACTTATCCCCAAATCTCTTGTCTCCCATATGTCTCTAAGTCATTTCTGAGTTTGACCTTAAAAGACAATGACTGGGATGGGTACAGTGATTCACCTCTGTACCCACAACACTGGGAGGCTGAGGAGGGAAGATCACCTTAGGTCACAAGTTTGAGACCCACCTGGCCAACATGGTGAAATCCCATCTGTACTAAAAATACAAAAATTAGCCGTATGTGGTGGCTCGTGCCTGAAGTCCCATCTACTAAAGAGGGTGAGATGGGAGCATCACTTGAACCCAGGAGGCAGAGGTTGCAGTGAGCCGAGATCACACCACTGCACTCCAGCCTGTGCAGCAGAGTGAGAATCCCTCTCATAAAAAAAGTTAAATAATTTACTTTAGAAAGATAGATATTAAACATCTTATGCTAAACCATCAGTCTCTAGGAAAAAATCCTTTCATGTTTATAACTACTCTAAATTCAACATTTTTATCTTTCTCTAGAATTACAATAAATATTCTTAATTAAAAGAAAAAATACTATGAAATACTTTATTGTGGCTCTTTGTTCTTTATTTTTCTGTATAATAAATGTCATACTAATATAAGTTGCAATTAATGTAGCTGTCATAATTTAATTACCATAATCCAAACTTTTTGTAACTTAATATGATGTATTGCCCTTTAAAAAATGATATTACTCTAACCTGTACTCTAATAACTATTTGGTTAACTAAATATATTATTTCTGTATTATGCAAATCAAATAAAAATAACATACAAAATCAATATATAATGGAAAATATATTTGAATAATATTTATGTAAGTTGAACTTGAGCAATGACATATGATTTAAAAATAAATCTCTCTCACATAAGAAGTTTAAAATTTGCATTTTCAGGTTCAAGTATAATATACATTTTAATTTCCTCTACATGAACCAATTTCTGTGCTTAAAACACTTAAATAAATTGATAGCTTTGAAAGCAAACAAAGAAGTTGATTTATTTGTTTTTTAAAAATACTTGTCTAAGTTTATGGAAATAACCATATAAATCTGAACTTTTGTGGAATAATTATCCCAATACTGTACACCACAACACAAAAGGTACTTTATATTTTTGAGGTATTTATAGAAAACTTACTCTGTTAAAAAAAAAAAAAAACTGAAATTTTGGTTGCAAAAAAAGGAATACAATTAATTGAACATTAGGTAGTTGAAAAATTGGTTAGAAATTCAACCTGTAAAGCAAAAGTTTTAATGATAATTGGATAGATTCAAAACTTATCTTTGATTTTGGACTATCTGCGTGATTTTGCCAATTCATAGACAAGCTGTGGTGTCCTGGAGCTGGCTCATAACAGACGGTGAAAATTGATTTTCAAGAGTCTGACATTTTGATGTGTCATTGCTGACAGCTCTCAAACCTTACCACTTACCCCTCCTTTTATGTTCCACATCTGGGTAAGCTGAGAAAAACTTTTGGATGCTCTCTTCTTTGGCACTGGAAGGAAATTCAAGCAATTTAATCCTTGGACTGTGTAAGGGAATTCTCACCCTACCCCAAAGCCGTAACAACAAAAATGCCAGCCAAATCAATCTTCTTTCACTGTTCACTTAAGCCTGTTTTATGCCTGCTTGGGAACCTGCCCTACTCTTCCCAGAAAACCTCATTATGTGTATAATCAACTTTTTCATAACCTCTTGGTTTGTGTGACGTCATCAGTCTTGACATCTGAACTACATTTTGGCTGAAGGTTCATTTGCCTCTGTGGATTGACGGCAACATAAAATTTTAGAAAGTACTTGATTTAATTGTAAAACTAAATCAATATTAAGGTTTAATTATGTAACCTACATCCCAATAATATTAACCCCCAAAATAACAAGTATTCAAAACTCACTTCCTAATAATTTATTATATTTTGATATTATCTAAGCTTTAGAGATTATTGAGATCTCTATTGTTCAGGTGATGCAGAAATACTAAAAAGTATTGTGGTTGTAAATGTAACTTTTCCGTTCTGTGATCAATATTATTGGGAGCTTGAAATCAGCCAGAATGAGAGGACACCACAATCGTACAAATCACTTCTTGATTTTTTATTATGTTGATTGTCTATACTTATGTCTATATTTAAATGATAAAAAATGTTAATATAGATTAAATTTTAAAGGTGTCGATGTGTTTTAAATTGCAAAGAGCACAGAAATACTTGAGGAGCTATTTGAATATTTTAATGCTGATGTCAAATTTAGCAAAAATGTTAGTAATGAATGCAAGAAGATCTCACATGTATCTTTGTTGTTTTATTTTTATTTTGTTTGTTAATAACCAAAATATAAATAAAATTATCAACTAAGACTCATTCTGGAACTACATGCACAATTCTGGTTGTTAGATATTTAATGAAATGCCATGCAAACAGTCAGAGAAATACAAAAGCTACTTCTCTTGTGGTTGACAGGATTTTATGTTGTGTGGACTTTTGTACTGTGGAATTCAGTTCCTTGCTGAGTTATTCAGAAACTTATCTAATTTCTTTTTATGCAGGCCTTTGCATAGGACAACTAAAAAATATGGCTATTTATTTGCTTTACAGTGACCAAGCAAGAGAGTATGAGCAGGCATCTAAGATGAAAGCCACAAATTCTTTGTTACCTAACCTTAAAAGTTAATCACATCACTTTTGTCATATTTTGTTCATGAGAAATGAGTAACGAGCCTCATTTAAGATGCCTTAAGATAGGAGACCTGAGCTAGGAGATTGCACAAAATGTATATATCAGGAGGTGGGAAACTTTAGGCGTTATCTTATAGGCTGCCTTTCAGATAATGAGCTATACATGTCAGCTACAATTGAAACCATGGAACTCAACAAGCCATGAGGAACTTCTCCTTAGAACCAGGGTTCATGAAGTTCAGGTGATAAATAGAACTGGGATTAAAGTTCATCTCTTAATGAGTCTCATAGATTCCTGAAACCACGGCATGGTTATTTTCCTGGTTTGCAAATATGTAATGGCAAAGGTATATTCAGCACCTGAAATAAAATTTATGTTGATTCTGCTAACTTGGGAATTAAGGGTTCTTGTGGTGGGAAAGGTCAAGTAAAAGCTCCTAAACTGTCCTTCCAGCCAAGACAGGAATCAAGTGTAATGTCCTATTTCATGAGGAATTGTGG
>CAUYOR010142636.1:0-15060 GCA_963573925.1 Callimico goeldii
TGCTGTATCCAGGAAACCCATCTCACATGCAAGGATACACAAAGGCTCAAAATAAAGGGATGGAGGAAGATTTACCAAGCAAATGGAGAGCAAAAAAAAAGGTGGGATGTCTGACGTGCTGGAAAGCGGAGGAGAATGAGACGTTGCTTTTCATTGGTTGGCCATTAAGCACGCACTGCGCAACTGTTCTCCAGATACGGGTTTATAGCCCATTATATCTGAGCCATAAACTTGAACAATAGATTTGACTATCTTATTTCTGTCTGTTTAGAACATTTCCCATTTAACTTCTTTTTGAAATCCCAGATGAGTATGTAAATAATACATTGACCTAATAGAATCTATTGTGTGCCTTCCAGCGTCATTTCAAATCCTGAAAGAGCTATTGTTTTCTGATTTCAAAAGAAATATTTAAATGTAAGTCTTGGTGTTTTAATGTTAAGGTTGTGGCTTGAAATCAACAAAGCCAGGAAATTCAAGAGAAGTGCTGCTAAATTTGTCTTCCCCCCTTGCTTTTGTACAACTTTTTTTTGTTTAATGTTTTGTTTTGTTTTTTCTTTTAAGTTTGTTTTTCTTCACCACAGCATGAGTTCGTCAAAGAGCCAGCCAAATCTATTGGTGTCTCAGCTGCCGTAGGCTTTTTGTTTTCTTACTATGTGTAATTACAGGGAATTATTTGTTTCAGCAATAAGGAATAAAGCTCATAATGATAAGATTGAAAGGTAAACATCTGTTGTTGACGGAATCGATCAGGATTTGATGGCTTCTAGATCAAAGAAGTAGAAGAGGCTTTTGGATTCGAAATAATTTAGTTCCATTATGACCAAACTTAAAGCACTGCATAGAGCTTTAAATTTTTATACCATATTTTAAGATTGTGTAAGTCTTTTGGCATGAACTGTCCTTTTGTTTTGTTTTTGAGACGGCCTTACTGTCTTGGCGGTGGCGAAATCACGGCTCACTGCAGGTTCGACCTCCCTGGGCTCAGGTGATCCTCCCACCTCAGCCTTCATTGTAGCTGAGACAACAGGCACGAACCACCACCCCGGGCTAATTTTTTAAGGTGGGGTTTCGCCTTGTTGCCCCCGCTGGTCTCCAGCACCTGGGCTCAAGAGAGCCTCTCCTCGTGTTGAGATTACAGGCATGAGGAACCGCTCCTGGCTTGTCCTTCCTTTTCGCAGTGAGAGCCTACAGAACATATATATATATATATATATATTTGTTGATGCTGTGGGCTTTTTTTTCTTTTTTGCCTCTACAACGAAAATGAAATACTATAAAAGCATGAGTTTTATTGGAAATTTGGAGTCTATTACAGTAGCCTGATAACTCAGGCAAATTATTATGGCTCTAATTATCTGGGCAGTTCAGAAGGATCTGTTTAAACAGTCCTAATTCCTAGGGTTCATTTTTATTTATAAACACATACCTTTAACCATTACATTTAACACAGCACATCCTTTTATTGTACAAAAAAATGATGTTAATTTGTATTTTCTTAAAGAGTGGGTGGTGTTTGCACTGTTGATGTCTCCCTTATGACCAGGGTGTACATTTGCAACACAGTTGAACAGAAATCCAGGCTTACCTCCTCCGCCATACTCATATCGACCTAGCTTCCTAACCAGAAAAACCCCAAACACTGTTAGAACTGGTGAACTTTAAATACGCAGAGAACCATCCTCAAATAAACAGATTGAATCACCACATCTCATGATCTGCCCCAGAGGTGAAAAGGCCTTTGTTTATATAGTCCTGGATCTCGTTTGTGTTTGTCAGGCTATACCAGACTAGCAAATTCCAGAACTGCCAATTCATTGTTCCTGTAGTTTTTCTTACTCTAAAACCGAGGTGTCTGAATTAATTTGTACCACATATATGCTCCCTAGAAGAGGGTAGATGTTAACCAAAACCTTTGATTCGACCCAGATCCTTAAGACAGACAATGCAGAATAGAAATGGTGTGGACTAGGCCCCTTTTGCTCATGCCTTTGGATTTGTTCTGTTTTCTTTTCTTTCTTTTTTTTTTTTTTTTTTTGGCATTTGACAAAGTTTCTGGGCTGGTTTTCTGAACAATGGATAGAAACCATAATCCTATCCATTGTTCAAGGAAAGAACAGCTTCTCATGCCAAATTCTGAAATAGGAGAGAATTTAAAACAATAACTTTTTACTGGTAAAGATACATGAACTTCTTTAGTCGGTTTAATAATGTGGGAAGTCCTTCAAAATATTTTTGGCAGCAGTTAGCACTCCCACATTGTGTAATAATTTTTTCTCCTTTGAGGCAGAACATTCAGAGAGTTGGTTATAAAATGCTTTCCTACACTTCAGAAGTATTGGAGTTCAAGGAACAAATACTTGCAGCAACAGTATGCTTCTTAGAAAAATAGAAAGACGGCGGGGCATGGTGGCTCATGCCTGTAATCCTAGCACTTTGGGAGGCTGAGGCGGGCAGATCAACAGGTCAGGAGATCGAGACCAGTCTGGCCAACATGGTGAAACCCCGTCTCTACTAAAAAAATATAAAAATTAGTTGGGCATGGTGGTGTGCGCCTATAGTCCCAGCTACTCGGGAGGCTGAGGCAAGAGAATTGCTTGAAGCCTGGAAGTGGAGGTTGCTGTGAGCCAAGATCACACGACTGCACTCCAGTCTGTATGACGGAGTGAGCCTCAGTCTCAAAAAAAAAAAAAAAAAAGCCTGGGCACAGTGGCTATCACCTGTAATCCCAGCACTTTTGGAGGCTGAGGTGGGTGGAACACCTGAGATCAGGAGTTCGAGATTAGCCTCACCAATATGGTGAAACCCTGTCTCTACTAAAAATACAAAAATCAGCTGGGGGTGGTGGCAGGTGCCTGTTGTCCCAGCTATTCTGGAGGCTGAGGCAGGAGAATTGCTTGAAACCGGGAGGGGGAGGTTGCAGTGAGCTGAGATTGTGCCACTGTACTCCAGCCTGAGAAACAAGAGCAAAACTCCATCTCAAAAAAAAGTAAACAATGCTCCTGGGTCACTCAATGTTTGTTTGTTATGCCGGAGTACAAAATGGTCAACTCTAGAGCAAAATTCTATCTTGACAGCTATGCAGATTATATAAAACCTGTAGATGTTTTATGGTATAAGTGACCTAGTTAGGTAACATATCAAAAAGGCTCTGAAAAGTCAGGATTTAAACTTGTTTAACAATTATTGAGCATCAAACAATGTACCAGAGCCTGTTTCTGGTGCTTAGGTATATCACTGAATAAAGACAAAGCAAATATCCCTGTTCTCATGGAGCTTACCCTGGTGGAGAAGGGAGACAGACAATAAGGAAATTAATAGAAGTGGCAAGTGCAATGGTAAATATAGAGTGAAGGATAATAGAGATGAAGCAAGTCTTGTAATTTTAAATGAGGTGGTTAGGGTAGGCCTCAAGAAGGAGATGGCTTTTACTTTTTTTGTACATACATATTTTGAAACAGAGTCTCACTCTGTTGCCCAGGCTGGAGTGCACTGATGGGATCTCGGCTCACTGCAGCCTTCACCTCCTGGGATCAAGTGATTCTTCTGCCTCAGCCTCCAGAGTAGCTGGGATTACAGGTGCCCACAACTATGCCCAGCTAATTTTTGTATTTTTAGTACAGACAGTGTTTCACTCTGTTAGCCAGGATGGTCCCAATCTCCTGACCTCGTGATCCACCTGCCTTGGCCTCCCAAAGTGTTCAGATTATAGGTGTGAGCCACCACCCCTGGATCAGATTACAGGTGTGAGCCACCACCTTTGGCCTTATTTGTACATTTTTAGAGAAAGGTTCTCGCTATCACCCAGACTGAAATGCAGTGGTATAATTCTAGTTCACTTCAGGCTCTAACTCCTTGACTCAAGTGATCTTCCTGCTTCAGCTACCCAAAGTACTAGGATTACAGGTGTGTGACTTGGTGCCCCACCAAGGAGATATATAAATATATATATCTTTCACACACCTGTAATCCTAGGTGAAGGATTACAGAGGGAAGAGATTGCAGAGGGAATCATAAAAAGACCTTCAAGGAGGAGCATGACTGGCACATATGAAATAGAAGAAGGAAATCAGTGTGGTTGAAGTAGAATGGTCATAGTTGGGTGTGGTGGCTCATGCCTGTGATCCCAGCACTTTGGGAGGCAGAGGTGAGAAGATTGCTTGAGGTCAGGAGTTCCAGATCAACCTGTGCAACATTGTGAGACCGGTCCCTACAAAATGTTAAAATTACCTGGGCGTGGTGTGTGCCTGTAGTCCTAGTTACGTGCAATGCTGAGTCAGAAGGACTCCTTGTGCCTGGGAGTCTAAGGTTATAGTGAGCTATGACTGCACCACTGCACTACAGCCTGGGCAACATGATAAAACCTGATCTCTACAAAAAATATAAAAATTAGCCAGGCATGGTGGCATGCACCTGTGGTCCAAACTACTTGGGAGGCTGAGGTCAGAGAATTGAGCCTGGGAAGTGAATTAAGGCTGCAGAGAGCCTTGATTGTGCCACTGCACTCCACCCTGGGTGACAGAGGGAGACTCCGTCTTAAAAAAAAAAAAAAAAATGAAGCCGGGCGCGGTGACTCATGCCTGTAATCCCAGCACTTTAGGAGGCCGAGACAGGTGGATCACGAGGTCAAGAGATCGAGACCATCCTGGCCAACGTGGTGAAACCCCATCTCTACTAAATACAAAAAAAATTAGCCGGGCATGGTGGCACATACCTGTAATCCCAGCTACTTGGGAGACTGAGACAGGAGAATTGTTTGAACCCAGGAGGCAGAGGTTGCGGTGAGCCGAGAATGCACCATTGCACTCCAGCCTGGGCAACAAGAGCGAAACTCCGTCTCAAAAAAAAAAAAAATAGAATGGTCAAGAGGGGGAGTATAGGATGAATGTCAAAGAGTTGGAGGAGTGTGTGGGACAGATCTGTAGACTGGTAGACCGTAGTGGGTCTTTATGGCTTTTAATGTTGACATGTTTTTAAAAGACTGCCCAACATATTGAGAATAAGAGACCTGGGATAGAAGCAGGAGCCGAACGAATTGGCCATATCAGTAATCCAAGTGAAGGGTGGTTTTAATGACCAAAATCTATATATCCTGGAAAGATATATATATGTGTGTATGTGTGTGTGTGTGTGTGAGAGAGAGAGAGAGAGAGAGAGAGACTGAGTCTCACTCTGTCACCCATACTGGAGTGCAGTAGCGCAGTCTCGGCTCATTGCAACTTCTGCCTCCCGGGCTCAAACATTTCTCCTGCCTCAGCCCCCTGAGTAGCTGAGACAACAGGTGTGTGCCACTACTGCCCAGCTAATTTTGTGTGTGTGTGTGTGTGTGATAAAATCTTGATCTGTAGCCCAGGCTGGAGTGCAATGGCGTGATCTTGGCTCACTGCAGCCTCTACCTCCCGGGTTCAAGCGATTCTCCTGCCTCAGCCTCCAAGTAGCTGGGGTTACAGGTATGCACCGCCATGCCAGGCTAATTTTTATATTTTTTAGTAGAGACGAGGCTTCACCATGTTGGCCAGGCAGGTCTTGAACTCCTGATCTCGTGATCCACCTGCCTCAGCCACCCAAAATGCTGAGATTACAGGCGTGAGCCACTCTGCCCTAGCCCTGGATACATTTTGACAGTAAATTCAAGCAGACTTTCTGGTAGATGGAACATGGGATTGATAAAAAGAGGAGTCAAGGATGAGCCAAAACATTTTTTGACCAAAAGAGTTGTGACAAAGGAGGACTGGATAGAGCAGTTCTGCAGGAGAAGATTAGAAGTTCAATTTGGGCATGTTCAATTTGAGGTGTTTATTAGATATCAAATGGAGATGCAGGTGGGCTATTGGATATATGGGTCTTGAGTTTAGGAGGAAGTTCTGGAGATTTATATTTTTATATATATGCCCTTTTTAAATATTACCTGTATTTGTGTGTAAGAGAGTTATCCTATAAATAGCATTTAAAGCCTCATACTGGAAAAGATCACAATGTAAATATAGAAGGAAATACAATCAAGGAAGCCCTGAGGCACTCCACTGTTAAGAGGTCTGAGAAGGTTTGCAAAGCAGGATGAGAAGGAACAACCAGTTAGGTGGAAAACCAGGAAAGGGTGGTGTCCAGGAGTCAAGTCAAGAAAATGGAGGAGGTAGCCAGGCACGGTGGCTCACACCTGTAATCCCAGCACTTTGGGAGGCTGAGGCAGGCAGATCATGTGGTCAGGAGTTCGACACAAGCCTGGCCAATATGGTGAAACCCCGTCTCTATTAAAAATATAAAAGTTAGCTGGGCATGGTGGCACACACCTGAATTCCCAGCTACTTGGGAGGCTGAGGCAGAATTGCTTGAACCCAGGAGGCAGAGGTTGAAGTGATCTGAGATCCCACCATTGCACTCCAGCCTGGGCAACAAAGTGAGACTCCATCTCAAAAATAAATAAATAAAAATAAAATTTAAAAAAGCTGGGTGTGGTGGCATGTGCCTGTAGTCCTAGCTACTGGGGAGGCTGAGGCAGGAGAATCTCTTGAACCCGGGGGGCAGAGGCTGCAGTGAGTCAAGGTTGCAGCACTTCTCTCCAACCTGGGCTACTAAGTGACTCTGTCTCAAAAAAAAAAAAAAAAAAAATAAGACAAGGGAGGAGGGAATGCTCAATGGTGAAATGCTGCTGAGAAATTAAGTTGAGGCATTAAAATTGAGTATCGTATGAGCAAGTGGAAGTCATGGGTGACCTTGACAAGAGCCTCTGCAGGAAGTAGTGGGGCAAAAGTTTTGTTAGAATGGATTGAAAACAACAAAACAAAAAACAGTGGCTGGGCGGCTTGGTGGCTCCCGCCCATAATCCCAGCATCACGAGGTCAAGAGATCCAGACATCCTGGTCAACAAGGTGAAACCCCATCTCTATTAAAAATATAAAAATTAGCTGGGCATGGTGGTACGCGCCTGTAGTCCCAGTTACTCGGGAGGCTGAGGCAGGAGAATTGCTTGAACCCAGAAGGTGGAGGTTGCGGTGAGCCGAGATTGCGCCGTTGCACTCCAGTCTGGGTAGCAACAGCGAAACTTCATCTCAAAAAAAAAAACCCAGTAAGTATGACCTTTGGAAAAGCCTGACAGTGAGACTTAGAGGGGAAGATGCCAGAGACTGTGATATTGGAAAGTACCTTCTGTTTTAGGAAGTCCCTGGGTCAGTACAGCAAGTGGGAACTCAAAACCTTAGGGCTTCCAGAGGAATTGTTACATTCTCAGGACGTGGTCTCCTTCTGGCCTCATACCTACTCCATGATGATATGAATAATAAATTATTTATCAAAAAAGAAAACAGAGCGGATGCGGAGGCTCATGCCTGTAATCCCAGCACTCTGGGAGGCTAAGTCAGGCAGCTCATGAGGTCAGAAGATCAAGACCATCGTGGCCAATATGGCGAAACCTGTTTCTACTAAAAAATACAGAAAAAATTAGCGGGGCATAGTGGTGCACACCTGTAGTTCCAGTTACTCAGGAGACTGAGGCAGGAGAATCACTTGAACCCCAGAGGTGAAGGTTGCAGTGAGCTGAGATCACGCAACTGCACTCCAGTCTAGGGTCAAGCTCCACCTTGAGAATTTCAGATTTTTTTGTGACGAATCTTGCTCTATCACCCAGGCTGGAGTGCAGTGGCACAGTCTTGGTTCACTGCAACCTCCATTTCCCAGGTTCAAGCAATCTTCCTGCCTCAGTCTCCTGAGTAGCTAGGATTACAGGCACTTGCCACCATGCCCAGCTAACAATTTTTTTTTTTTTTTTTTTGAGATGGAGCCTCATCACTCTGTCTCCCAGGCTGGAGTGCAATGGTGTGATCTCGGCTCATTGTAGCCTCTGCCTCCCAGTTTCAAGCCATTCTCTTGCCTCAGCCTCTTAAGTAGCTGAGACAACAGGCATGTGCCACCACACTCAGCTAATTTCAGTATTTTTAGAAGAGATGGGCTTTCACCACGCTAGCCAGGATGGTCTCAAACTCCTGACCTCAGGTGATCCGCCTAGCTCAGCATCCCCAAGTGCTGAAATTATAGGCATGAGCCACGGCGCCTGGTACACAATTTTTTATTTTTTGATATTTGTCAGTTTGGATGAAGCCTAGTAGTAGTATATAGTTAAGTGTACTTTTTTTTTTTTTGACCAAGTCTCACTCTGTCACCCAGGCTGGAATGCAGTGGCATGATCGTGGCTCACTGCAACCTCGACCTCCCAGCTTCAAGTGATTCTCCTGCCTCAGCCTTCCTAGTAGCTGGGACTACAGGCACGTGTCACCATGCCTAGTTAATTTTTTGTGATTTTAGTAGAGACAGGGTTTCACCGTGTTAGCCAGGATGGTCTCAATCTCCTGACCTTATGATCAACCTGCCTCGGCCTCTGAAAGTGCTGGGCTAATAGGCATGAGCCACCGTGCCTGGCCTTGGTTAAGTGTACATTTTCTAATTTTTTATGAAATGTTGCTCTCCAGCTTATGTAGAATAACATCTTAACCTGTTTTTTTTTTTTTAATCCTAGCACACACTATACTTCTGCCATTTACATTGATTTATACTGGTAGTGATTTAGGGATTCAGTTTTTTGGGGTTGGGAGGCAGAGGTTTCATTGAGCTGAGATCACCCTCTGCACTCCAGCCTGGGAGACAGACTGAGACTCCATCTCAAAAAAACAAAAAAAGAAAAAAATAAAGACAAGATTTGAAGGTCCAAAGTAGGATCTTTGACTCAGACACGGTATTGTGATTTTCTTTTCTTTTCTCTCTTTTTTTTTTTTTTTTTTGAGATAGAGTCTTACTCTGTCGCCAGGTGCCAGGCTGGAGTGCAGTGGCGCAATCTTGGTTCACTGTGACCTCT
The DNA here is from genome assembly GCA_963573925.1 of Callimico goeldii. Classification (NCBI taxonomy): domain Eukaryota; kingdom Metazoa; phylum Chordata; class Mammalia; order Primates; family Cebidae; genus Callimico; species Callimico goeldii. Next base: position 8,846 of record CAUYOR010142636.1, read on the forward strand.
GCCTGCCTCCCGGGTTCAAACAATTCTGCCTCAGCCTCCCGAGCAGCTGGGACTACAGGCACGTGCCACCATACCCAGCTAATTTTTGTATTTTTTAGTAGAGACAGAGTTTCACCATGTTGGCCAGGATGGTCTTGATTTCTTGACCTCCTGATCTGCCCGCCTCGGCCTCCCAAAGTGCTGTGATTACAGGCATGAGCCACCATGCCTGGCCCGTGATTTTCTTCTCTAGAAATGGAGTCCCGCTCTGTCGCCCAGGCTGGCGTGCAATGACATGACCTTGGCTCACTGCAACCTCTACTTCCCTGGTTTAAGCGATTCTCCTGCCTCAACTCCTGAGTAGCTGGGATTACAGGCATGTGCCACCATGCCCAGCTCATTTTTTTTTTTTTTTAGTAGAGGCAGGGTTTTACCATGTTGGTCAGGCTGGTTTCAAACTCCTGACCTCATGATCCACCCACCTCAGCCTCCCAGAGTGCTGGGATTACAGGTATGAGCGCCGTGCCTGGCTGACTTCAGATGTATTTCTGATCGTTACTGCATTAGTTATGTGTAGTGTATACATCATGAAAATTCCACTTCTTGGAGAGTATTAAATTTTTTTTTTTTTTTTTTTGAGACGGAGTTTCGCTGTTGTTACCCAGGCTGGAGTGCAATGGCGCGATCTCGGCTCACCACAACCTCCGCCTGCTGGGTTCAGGCAATTCTCCTGCCTCAGCCTCCCGAGTAGCTGGGATTACAGGCACGCGCCACCATGCCCAGCTAATTTTTTTTTATATTTTTAGTAGAGACGGGGTTTCACCATGTTGACCATGATGGTCTCGATCTCTTGACCTCGTGATCCACCCGCCTTGGCCTCCCAAAGTGCTGGGATTACAGGCTTGAGCCACTGCGCCCGGCTCAAGCCTTTCTTTTTTCTTTTGAAGACGTCTTGCTCTGTCACCTAGGCTGGAGTACAGTGGCAAAAAAAATCACAGCTCACTGCAGCCTCGACCTCCTGGGCTCAAGGGATCCTCCTGCCTCAGCCTCCTGAATAGCTGGGGCTACAGGTGTGTGCCACCACGCCTGGCTAATTTTTAAAATAGTTTGTAGAGACAGGGTCTCACTTTGTTACCCAGGCTCGTCTCGAATTCTTGGCCTCAAACAATTCTCCTGCCTCGGCCTCTGAAAGCGCAGAAGTTACAGACCTCGCCTGGTCTGGCCCAGCCTTTGTGAGCCTTCAGCCCTCATCTGTGACTGGGGGTGTTCTAAAGATCAAGGTATAGAATGCCAAGGTCAGACTCAGACTTTGTATACAGCAGGACGTTAATACTTGGGTTTTTGCTCAAGCACCGGGACTAATAGAAGCAACGGACACCCCCTCCCACCAAGGCAGGCAGGCAGGTATTGTCACCAAGAGATCCTGGAGATCAGAGGTTATTTGGGGCTGGGGATCTCAGTAGAGTAGAGGAGCAGGGAAGTTAGCACCATCATCAGGCTGGAAATGGGAAGCGTTTGGCGCAATGGGATTCCTGAGGCTGGGATGTGGGACCCTGGCCATGTGACCTCCATGGGATATCCCAGTAGGAATTGGGACCCGCCAACCATGGTGGCCTGGGAGAGTTGAAATGCTGAGCGATACGGAGCAACAGGCCAGCTGCCGACTCCTCACCTTTGGGAGGGCACCCTGTGACAGTGGATCCCTGGAGGAAGGGTCCAGGGACATGGGAGCCAACACCTCCCTTCCTGCTCCTCTCACTGCTGTTGATGAAGATGACAGTGAGGCTTCCCTTGACCCAGGTTCCTATGGACCAGGCCCGGCTCAGGGGGGGATGCTACCTCCCCCATGTCACAGATAAGGAAACGGAGGCCCCAGACAGTGAGGAACCTGCCCAAAGCGTCCGTGTAACTTAGTCGATTAAGAAGTTAGCTTTGGACTCAGCAGTCTGATTTCAGAGCCACTCGGACACCGTGGCTCACACCTGTAATCCCAGTACTTCGGGAGGCTGAGACAGGTGGATCACCTGAGGTTGGGAGTTCAAGACCAGCCTGGCCAATGGGGTTAGTAGAAACCCCATCTCTACTAAAAATACAAAAATTAGCCAGATGTGATGGTGCGTGCCTGTAATTCCAGCTGCTCGGGAGGCTGAGGCAGGATAATCGCTTGAACCTGGGAGGTGGAGGTTGCAGTGAGCTGAGATTGCGTCACTGCACTCCATCCTGGTCGACAGAGTGAGACCCTGTCTCAAAAAAAAAAAAAAAAAAGGTGGGGCACGGTGTCTCACACCTGTAATCCCAACACTTTGGCAGGCCAACGTGGATGGATCACCTGAGGTCAAGAGATTGAGACCATCCTGGCCAACATGGTGAAACCTCATCTCAATAAAAATACAAAAATTAGCCGGGCATGGTGCCGCATGCCTGTAGTCCTATCTACTCAAGAGACTGAGGCAGGAGAATCCCTTGAACCGGGGAGGTGGAGGTCGCAGTGAGCCAACATCGTGCCACTGCACTCCAGCCTGGGCAACAGAGTCAGACTCCATCTAAAAACAAACAAACAAAAAAACAGTCTAGACTGCACCACTCCACACTCTATGTGGACCAGTGAGGCTCTGAAAGAGGGGAGGTCTAGCCCTCTAGCCCCTTCTTAGGGCAGGTCTGGTTCTGGTCCTCAGGGCTCCCACGGAAGCAAAAGTTGAGCTCCTTTCAAGAGTCACTGGCGGGGATTGGGCGCAGCGGCTCGCACCTGTAATCTCAGCACTTCGGGAGGCTGAGGTGAGGGGATTGCTTGGGCTCGGGAGCTTGAGACCAGCCTGGGCAACATAGCGAGACCCCCATCTCTACAAAAAAAAGTACAAGAAGTAGCTGGATATGGTGGTTCGTGCCTGGAGACTTTCTGTGGGAGGCTCACTTGAGCCCAGGAGGTTGATGCTGCAGTAAGCCAGGATCACACCACTGCACTCCAGCTTCGGGGACAGAGAGAGAGAGAGAGCCTGTCTAAAAAAAAAAAAAAAAAGGAGTCATTGTCGGGGGGGTCTCAGTTTCACCCTGATTCTGTCATCCCAGCCCTACCCTTACTGTGTGACAGTGAGCATGTTACATTACCCCCCAAGCCTCAGTGTCCCATCTGCAGAGGGGCGTGGTAGGACCTTCCTTAGAGTGGCCTGAGGGTTAGATGGCGTCAAGGACAGACCAAGCCCAGCACCGCATCTGCCACAGGTGGGTGCTCCAGGTGGATAGCTGGATAGCTCTTTCTTTCTTAAATATTTTTAGCCAATTTCAGCTTTTCATTTACTCCTTCAGCAGACGCTCACTGAGACATGGATGCCTTATTTTTTTGAAAGAGTCTTGCTCTATCACCTAGGCTGGAAAGCAGTGACATGATCTCGGCTCACTGCAACCTCTGCCTCCCGGGTTCCAGCGATTCTCCCACCTCAGCCTCCTGAGTAGCTGGGATTACAGGCACACAGCTCCACAACTGGCCAATGTTTGTATTTTTAGTACAGACAGGTTTCATTATGTTGGCCAGGCTGGTCTTGATCTCTTGACCTCAAGTGATCTACCCGCTTCGGCCTCCCAAAGTGCTGGGATTACAGGCATGAGTCACTGGGCCCAGCCCTTTTTTTTTTTAATATTTTACAAAAATTGATATTAAGCTGTCTCCACTGTTGGCCTCTGGTCTCCATTGTTCATTGCTCATCTGCCATCCAGAGATGGCCGATGGTCACAGGCCACTTACTTTTTATTTATTTATTTTTTTTGAGATGGAGTCTTACTCTGCCACCCAGGCTGGAGTGCAGTGGTGCCATCTCAGCCCACTGCAACCTCCGCCTCCCAGGTTCTGGCGGTTCTCCTGCCTCAGCCTCTAGAGTAGCTAGGACTACAGTTGTGTGCCACTATGCCCAGCTAATTTTTGTATTTTTAGTAGAGAAGGGGTTTCGCCATATTGTTCAGGCTGGTCTCGAACTCCTGACCCCACCTTGAAGGCAGCCCTGGAGCCCTGAGTCATCCTGCAGGAACTTGTCTCCACCCCATTGGTGCTCCGGGCACTGACCTCACCAGTGCTCACACACTGCCACCTGTTAGCATCCAGGAAATCAGCTGCCCTTAAAACCAGAGGCGCTGAGTGCCTTTGGGGGTCCAGGAAGGAAAAACAGCATAGGCCTGCATGTTTTCCTTGGCCCACGCAGTGTGTTTGTAAAATATTCCGCCAGCATTTAGACATTAAGAAAGAACATACACATCTGGCTTTTCATCTTTTCTTGAAAAACTGGAAGATCTTGCAACCCAGGGCCCCTATGGCAACAGTTCATCGGAGCCAAGTGGCAACTGTCCCCGCCTTTTAGCAGGGAGAGGGCCCCGGGTGGCCTCAGTTCCTTCCAGTCCCGAGTATCTGCTGACACAGAAACCAGGTCGTGGATGCCTTTGTCAGGGTACTTGTACGGCCTTGTTCCTTGGGTACAGAAAAAGATGTGTCTATTATTCCTTCCCAAAAGTGCAAGCAAGAGAAATAGACCCAGAGGGGCCCCGAGTTTCTTCATGAACCTGGAGAATGTTCCCAGGTGTTTACTGGGCAAACTATGTCTCTGCCCTGCGTCTCTTCCCCTGATGTCTCAGCTGCCTGCCCTTCACAGGCCTGTGAGCCGCAACCCTTGCTCTACACGCTTCTTTTTTTTTTTCTTTTTTGAGATGGAGTCTCACTCTGTCGCCCAGGCTCTAGTGCAATGGTGTGACCATGGCTCACAGCAACTTTTGCCTCCCAAGTTCAAGCAATGCCACCACGCCTGGCTAATTTTTCTGTATTTTTAGTAGAGACTCAGTTTCACCACGTTGGCCAGGCTGGTCTCAAACTCCTGACCTCAAGTGATCTGTCTGCCTCAGCCTCCCAAAGTTCTCGGATCACAGGCATGAGCCGCCTCGCCCAGCCAAATTTTTGTATTTTTAGTAGAGATGGGGTTTCACTATGTTGGTCAGGCTGGTCTCGAACTCCTGACCTCAAGCAATCCTCCCGCCTTAGCCTCCCAAAGTGGTGGGATTGCAGGCGTGAGCCACTGTGCCCGGCCCCTGCTCTAGAGTTTTCCTAGTTCTTTGCTTGAGGTCCTCACCCTCCTCCTCCACCCCCAGGACTGCCTGTGGAAATACAACCGTTTCTGTGTCCTGATCCCCATCCCTTGTGGCGCTCTAGCAGGCACTGCTGACTTCAGTGACAGTGACGGATGGGACATCTCCTCTTGATGCTCCTGGCCATCCTTCCAGGCTCCCAGCTGGAGGGGCACAGAGGCTGGGGTCAGCTTCAGTGTCAGCCCAGACTTGGCCAGACTCAGAGATTTTGGTTTCTGAGCCCTGCGTCCCTGGGTCTCTTCTTTGGACCACAGTAGATAGAACCTGTGATGGTTCATTTTAGGCGGCCACTTGCCTGGATGAAGGCAGGTGCAATTAATGGGTCAGGTGTTATTTCTGGGTATTTCTGAGGGTGTTTCCAGAAAGACTGCCATTTCTTTTCTTCTCTTTTTTTTAATTGCATTTTAAGTTTTAGGGTACATGTGAAGAACATGTAAGATTGTTGCATGGCAGTGTGATTTGCTGCCCTCTTCCCCTTCACCTATATCTGGCATTTCTCCCCAACTCCCCACCCCCTGCTGTCCCTCCCCTATTTCCCCCCAACAGACCCCAGTGTGTAGTGCTCCCCTCCCTGTGTCCATGTGTTCTCATTGTTCAACACCCACCTTTGAGTGAGAACATGCGGTGTTTGATTTTCTGTTCTTGTATCAGTTTGCTGAGAATGATGGTTTCCAGGTTCATCCGTGTCCCTACAAAGGACACAAACTCATCGTTTTTGATGGCTGCATAATATTCCATGGTGTATATGTGCCACATTTTCTATGTCCAGTCTATCATCGATGGGCATTTGGGTTGGCTCCAAGTCTTTGCTATTGTAAACAGTGCTGCAATGAACATTCGTGTGCATGTGTCCTTATAGTAGAATGATTTATAGTCCTTTGGATATATACCCAGTAATGGGATTGCTGGGTCAAATGGAATTTCTATTTCTATGTCCTTGAGGAATCACCACACTGTCTTCCACAATGGTTGAACTAATTTACACTCCCACCAACAGTGTCAAAGTGTTCCTGTTTCTCCACATCCTCTCCAGCATCTGTTGTCTCCAGATTTTTTAATGATCGCCATTCTAACTGGCATGAGATGGTATCTCAAGACTGCCATTTCAATCAGTG
>CAUYOR010142637.1:0-10822 GCA_963573925.1 Callimico goeldii
AGAGATTTTATTACCACCAGGCCTGCTTTACAAGAGCTTCTGAAAGAAGCATTACACACAGAAAGAAACAACCAGTATTAGCCTTTCTAAAAATATACCAAAAAGTAAAGAGCACCAACATAAAGAAGAATTTACACCAACGGATGGATAAAACAGCCAGTTAACATCAAATGGCAGTAACCCTAAATGTAAATTGACTAAATCCCCCAATCAAAAGACATAGCCAAAACCCAACGGCATGTTACATCCAGACCCGTTTCACAAGCAAGGATACACAAAGACTCAAAACAAAGGGATGGAGAAAGATTTACCAATCAAATGGAGAGCATAAATAAATAAATAAATAAAAAGCAGGAGTTGCAATTCTCACATCTGATACAATAGATTTCAAAGCAATAAAGATATAGTGGTAAAAGAACCAATGCAACAACAAGAGCTAACGATCCTAACACCCAGATACACAGAGACTTAGATTCAATGAGACAGAAAATTAATAAGGATATCAAGGACTCGAACTCAGATCCAGAACAAGTAAACTTAATAAATATTAACAGAGCTCTCCACTTCAAATACACAAAATATACATTCTTGTCAATACCACATCATACCTACTCATAGGTTTAAATGAAACATTGATTGGCCATTATTAATACCCATTTTTTTCAGAATAAAGCAATATTTCTGTTCACCCTCCCTCTTCCTCTTTCTTCCTCTCCTTTACTCATTTTTTTTCTTTCCTTCTCTCAAAAAAAGAAAGAAAAAAAAAATCAACTTGTAAACCTCTAGATCCAGGTCGGCAATGTCTCTCTCATTGCTTGATTTCCTTCCTTCCCTTCCCTCCTTCCCTCCCTCCCTCCCTCCCTTCTTTCATCCCTTCCTTCCTCCCTCCCTTCCTCCTTTCCTCCCTTCCTGCCTTCCTCCCTTCCTCCCCTACCCCCCCAAAAAAAAGAAAAGAAAAAAGTGTCTTTACTTAGGCAGAAGTTAAGTTGTGATATATTTGGCCAGGCGTAGTGGCTCACACCTGTAATCCTAGCACTTTAGGAGGCCAAGGTGGGTCGATCACCTGAGGTCAGGAGTTCATGACTGGCCTGGTCAACATAGTGAAATCCCACCTCGACTAAAAATAAAAAAAATTAGCCAGGCATGGTGGTGTGTGCCCATAATCCCAACTACTAGGTATGGTTGAGGCAGGAGAATTGCTTGAACCCAGGAGGCTGTGGTTGCAGTGAGCCAAGATTGCACCACTGCACTCCAGCCTGGGCGACAGAACTAGACTCTATTTCAAAAAAAAAAAAAGAGATGGACTTATTGTCACTGTATAAATTTCCATGTAAGAAATGCTAATATAGAAGTAAATTTATGTATAAAATTATGTATAACCACTGCAAAATACTTATAGAGGTTTATAAAATTTATATATAAACTTATGTTTACATATAAAGTTCTATGTGAATGACTATAAAATGCTCATATGAAAAGTATATGAATTACATTATATACACTTACCTTTATATTAGAGTTTTTGTTATACAGAAGTAAGTTTATGTAGTGACAATAAATATTTCTCTAGAACGATTTCACAAGAATAAGTTATCCATTTCCAATAGTGAAAAGAAAAGCAGTCCCATACCAGTGACAGGGCTAGGAATCTGAGAGGTACAAAGAGTTCATTCTTAGAGACACTGAGGTCAGGGTATGGCCAACACATTTGAAGTTGACAGAATTGGCGCTGGGTTGGTAGGAGTATTACTATCGCAATGGCAGAGGCTTGGCCTCGATAACTAGCAAATCATCGGGAAAGATTCTGGTTTCCTCTGTTAGTATCTGAACTAGTGTGTTCCAAAAGGGTTATGTAAGATGGTTTATGGAAGGCACAAGATCAGTATACCATAAAGGATTAGCTCCAAGAAGCTAGAAAATAGTCCAAGTGTTGGCGGCAATGCCATGTAGGAGCCAGGCCTGGGATGTACATCCTATGTAGTTTGGTGGGTTAAAATGGTGTCAGCCTCCAGAGCACAGCGCTTTAAGCCTCTAGTACTGTTCACAGCAGAGTTTACTAGTCTAGAGCAGGAATTACAACTAGTAATTCTAAGGGCAATTACTCAGGCAAGTTTTACTAGAACAAAGATCTGCTTCAAGGTCAAATTGATTTCTGCATTTATAGAAGCATCTAGATGTTCTCTCTTCAAAGAATGGGGTAAAATCCCCACTAATTTAATTTCTGATAGAATTTTCCCTATATTGCCTGGCCAATAGTGATAATATTGCTTGGCTATTATTAATAAAACATTTCTCTGGTTGTGCTCAGTGGCTCACACCTGTAATCCTAGCACTTTGGGAGGCAGAGGCAGGAGGATCACTAAATTCCAGGAGTTCGAGCCCAGCCTGGGCAACATAGTAAGATCCCATGTCTATATGAAATTTTAAAATTAGCTGTGTGTGGTGACAGACACCTGTAGTCCCAGCTACTCAGGAGGCTGAGGTGGGAGGATCACTTGAGCCCAAGGAGGTTGAGGCTGCAGTGTGCCATGATTGTGCCACTGCACTCCAGCCTGGGTAACAGAGTGAGAGAGACTCTGTCTCAAAAAAATAAATATATAAAAATTAAAAGCCCACTTATTTCTTTTGGTACATTACAGCTATGTACTTCAAAGGCCAGTACAATTACTTTTCTACAGTTCTATATTAGATTCTAGCTAAAAGTAACCTAGGACCTTCATTTGGAGGTGTCTTTGGCAAAACTGTTATGTGGGTGAAACAATCAATTGAGGATAAAGATACCTCACTGCTAATGAAAATGTGGTTTAAGGATTTTATGTATCCAGTTCATTTATTAACAACTTGTATAAGCTTTATTAGCTGGTTTTCTGCTTTATAACTGTGTTCCTTAATTTACGAGACAATAAAAATTAAAATGGTAAATGGAAAACCTATCTTGCTTTTCAATAAAGAATTTAATAACTTCGGGGGCATTGTGGCGAAAACATTTTAGCTGTGAAAATAATTTCAGTTCACATTTTTTCTAATCAATGTTAAAAGGTGATATATTCTCAAACGAAAAGTAGACAAATGATCAGTTACAGGACATGATTAAGAAACTAACCACGGGCCAGGTGCAGTGGTTCACACCTGTAATCCTAATACCTTGGGAGGCTGAGGCAGGTGGATTGCTTGAGCCCAGGAGTACAAGACCAGGCTGGGCAACATGGCAAAAACCCAGCTCTACTAAAAATGCAAAAAAAAAAAAAAAAAAACCATAGCTAAATATTGGTGGCTCATGGCTGCTGTCCAGCTACTCGGGAGGCTGAGGCACAAGAATCATTTGAACTCAGAAGGCAGAGGTTGCAGTGAGCCGAGATCATACCACTGCACTCCAGCCTGGGCAACAAAGACAGAGACAGTCCCCCCACCCCCGCCAAAAAAAGAAACACTGCCCTGTGCTTGGAGAGATCTGTTTATCTTTACCACTAAAGACTGTTGGAAGTAAATTTTAGGTTTATAATACCTCAAAGTAATCAATTCTGTCTTATGAAAAGTTCTGCTGAGATTTTTCTATTGTGGTCAGTAGTGGCAATATTCAGGAAGCCATATTTAAAGAATATCTTTAGTGGATTCAGTAGTTTTTCAAATATGTTCTCTTATCCCTCCAATATTCATGATTGCAAGTTATCAAACTGACCTCATGATATGAACAACTGTACTCTATGATGCCTCATAGTACAGAAACTGGAGGCAGAAAGAGAAATTGAATGTGTAAGAATTTGTAATTCTAAAACCCAAAATAGACCATTAGGCATTAGTGGTTCTAACAACCCCACTGCAAAATGAGTTGATAATGTGCAACACTTTAACGAACAAAAGCATGAAGAACAATGGCCTCTTGATGCAGCAAATTAAAATACATGATAGCTACAGTTAGTGAAGTACATAGCCCTGGCTGGGTACTATGTATATCCTTTACATAGATTATCTCTTATATTATTAATCCCGTTTTAAGGGATGAGAACATTTGGGAAGGCTCAGGAAGGTTATGTACGTTATAGAAAAATCACAAAATAAGAGACAGAACTAAGGTTTGAATCCAAGGGTGACTGGGTTCATATTAAGGTTGCATTTTTGACTTTACATTAGTGGTCAATACCTTACCTTTGTCTCTTTAAAGCAGTTTTTGGCCCTGTGACCTACACAGGCAAGCTGTTATTTACAAACAGTCCACACATCCAGATGGCCACTGTCTCACCATCCACTTTTACCACCAGGGCTCCTAGTGCCCTGTCAAGGGGAATGCTATAATTTTGGAGGTTCTAAATCTGAGGGCTTAAATAAGAAAGAAATTATAAAAAGCAGGCATTACTCAGGGGTATAGACTGCCAGGCAGACCTGTCATGCTTCTGGGTAACCACTCAGGGCCAAAAATCTATGTGCCTGAACTGCCTAAATATTTCCTTTCACTTCATAATATTGCCTGAAATCCAGCCAAATTAGGACTTCATTTGCACTGCTTGTCAGTTTTTAACACATAAGCAAATATTACCTGGAGATCTTGTTAAAATGCAAATTCTGATTTGGTGAGGTCTGGGTCTGCATGTCTGATATGCTTCCAGAGGATACTGATGTTGCTGGTCCATGGGCCACACTCAGAGGAGCAAATAAGATGTCTGATATTTACTCTCTGGCTGCCTAGAATACCTTCTCATTTGGGTGAGATCCTTTGTGCATCATTACGGGAGGGGTGAGGTGAAAAGCAGCAAATAAAGAGGGAGTTAAGTGTCACTCACTCTCCTATTAATTCTAACAAGTAGGTATAGGCATTGTGATCTAGGTTGGCCTATGGCCAACCAGAAAATTCTTTCCAGGACCATGACCCTTGAGGTTCTTTTGCAAAGATGCAAGGACAACTCAGAAATAGTCCCCAGCACTGGTGGCACTGGGCGTCTGTCAGTGATGCTGGTGGCAGGGTCCTATTCAGACGGTGGCTTGCCTGCCTGGCCCATTTGGTTACGGGCCGTTTTCTGAGTACCACAGACATTGCCCAGCTGACAAGGGCTCATACTCCACCCTTGGTGTGCAGGAGGGAAGCTTGGCAGCCAGTAAGGTTGGTGCAAAAGTAATTGTGGTTTTGCCATTAATGTTTGATACAGTGAGTCTCTACTTTTCTCAGGTGAAACTAGAGCTTGAGGGGACACACTCAACTTCTCAATATATAGTACTAAGTTTCAAAAATCAGCAATCTAATCAAACACAGGCTCTACAGCAGTGGCCGGCAAACTTCTTCTGTAAGGGGTCAGAGAGTAAATGTTTTAGACTTTCTGAGACACATATGTTTCTGTCACATAGACTCTGCCACTGTAGGGAAAAAGCAGTCCTACACAATACATGCATGAAGAGGTGTGTTCCAATAAATCTTGAATTTTGAAATCTGAATTCCATAAACTTTTCATGTGTCATGAAATATTCTTCTTTTGATTTTTTCCCAACCATTTAAAATGTAACAAGTATTTTTAGCCTGTAGGCCACACAGAAACAGGCTGGGTTTGCTGACCCCTGCTCTGAAGCAATATCTTGATCCAATTTATACCCACCTCGAAACCATGCATTTAATTTTCATCTCTTCTTACCATGACCACAAGCAGTTATTCTATATGACAAAGAGATTATACCCGCCCAAGCTAGAATTTAGGCCATGTCATTTGCTTCCTCAGAATTTTGGTCTTTATAAAAATCCATTAGAGCACCTTAAAAGGTAAGCAGTGGTGAAGTATATGAAATAATTGGCTAAACATCACCTAAATAGGAACTGTGATAAGAACCACAGATGCGAAAAGGAATCATGCAGTAGCTAATGTGGAGGATATCTTGGTTTAGAGATTTGATGAACACAAATTTTAATTTCAAAACATTTGTGCAATACTCACTGCTTTGGTGGGCAGCTTGCTATGCAAGTTGGTAGAAAAATTTATCCTAAAGTCACAGCTCTCTACCACTCTGGGTTTTCTTGAACTACCATTCCAAAGCATTTTAGTAGAGTTACTAGTTCCAAGTCTCAGGCAAACTGCCCTGGTATCAGCACTGTTCTTTCTGTGGTCACAAGTCAAACTACTGTGGTGAACAAAATTAGATGATTTCTTTTTTTTTTTTTTTTTTTTAGAAGGGGTTTCCCTCTTGTTTCCCCGCCTGGAGTGCAATGGCGCGATCTCGGCTCACCGCAACCTCTGCCTCCCGGGTTCAGGCAATTCTCCTGCCTCAGCCTCCTGAGTAGCTGGGATTACAGGCATGCGCCACCATGCCCAGCTAATTTTTTTGTATTTTTAGTAGAGACGGGGTTTCACCATGTTGACCAGGATGGTCTCAATCTGTTGACCTCGTGATCCACCCACCTCGGCCTCCCAAAGTGCTGGGATTACAGGCTTGAGCCACCGCGCCTGGCCTAGATGATTTCTTTATCTTTCCTTATTCAGCCCTTGTAGGCAATTTCCAGTGCTCCATTTAAAGAAAAACCAATAATGTCCAGAACATAATCTTACTTTAAAACTTGTTAATCACTGATTTCACTTGTTAACCAAATTTGTAGTCACACACACTTGAGGCCCAGTAAATGCCCGCTGAAAAGGGGGAGGTGGTGGTGAGGCTACTGAGAGGTGAACATATTGATAGCTGCTGAAATCCTCTATAGCCCTTTCTTGTTAGAACACCCTATCACGACATCCAGACACACACACAACATGAAGGTACTTCCAGCTCCCTTGCTTGCTCTTTACCCAAATGTAGTTCCCCGGGAACTAAACAGCATTGACATACTTGAAAAAGACAATTGGGCAAATCCCAATTGCTGCGCTCCTGCAGCTGAAGATGAAGACTCGCCCATTGGGCAGGTGCTTAATTACCCCTAGAAAATGAACTTCAGTGGTCCCATGACAACATATAGGCAGTGAAGCTCTAGCATCCCCCTGGGTGGAATCTTCAGGATATAGTTTCTCATACCAGCTAATGGTCCCATTCTTCCAGATTCTGCTTTTTTCTCTCTTACCTAGTATGTAGTGGGCCAAATGGTGGCCCTCCAAAAAGATATGTTCATGTGTTAACCCTAGAACCTGTGGATGTGACATTATTCGGAGAAATGGGGCTAAGTACAGTGGTGTGCACCTGTAGTCCCAGAGCTTTGAGAGGCCAAGCTTAGCCGTTAAGACCCCCATCTCTATAAATAATAAAAAATTAGCTAGGTATGGTAGCATGCACCTGAAGTTCCAGCTACTTGAGAGGCTGAGGCAGAAGGATCGTTGAACCCAAGGAGTTCAAGGCTGCAGTGAGCTGTGATCATGCCACCACACTCCAGCCTGGGTGACAGAGTGAGAATGTCTTTCTTGGGAGAAAATAAAAAAAAGGTCTTTGTGAATCTTGAGATAAGATCATCCTGGATTTAGGATGGGCCCTAAATCCAATGACGTTTGTCCTTAGAAAAGAAAGGTAGAGGAACTGTGAGACAGACACAGAGGGGAGGGCCTTGTGAAGAAGGAAGCATAGATGCAGTTACAAGTCAAGGAATGCCAAGGACTGTCTACAACCAGAAGCCAGGAGAGATGCGTGGGATGATCTCCCTCAGAGCCTCCAGAAGAAACCAACTCTGCTGACACCTTGATTTTGAACTTCCGGCCTCCAGGACTGTGAAGAATCAATTTCTGTTGTTTTAAGCCACTAAGTTTGTGTATCATTTGTTATGGCAGTGGCAGTATTATGACTCTAATACACAGTGTAAGAAAATAAAATTAGGACCAGGCCCAGTGGCTCAGACCTGTAATCCCAGCACTTTGGGAGGCCAAGGCAGGCAGATCACTTGAGGTCAGAAGTTTGAGACCAACCTGGCCAACATGGTGAAACCCCATCTCTATTAAACACACAAAAATTAGCTGGGCGTGGTGTTGTGACCTGTAATCTCAGCTACTTGGGAGGCAGAGGCAGAAGAATTGCTTGAACCCGGGAGGTGGAGGCTGTAGTGAGCTGAGATCACACCACTGCACTCCAGCCTGGGCGACAGAGCAAGACTCCTTCATCCTAGGACATAGCCAAGTCATAAGCAGCAAAAAGAGGTTGTTAAAGGTCTGTAGTTCTGTATCAAGCAGAACAGATATATGATTATGGGAGTGCTGGGACAGGCCATTTCAACCAACTGTATACTATTCCTCATTCCATAACTAGAGATTATGTCTTTATAACCTGTCAAAAGAGTGAGTTTTTGTGGGATAAGACATTATCCTTATGCTAAACACATCAATCTTAGTGTAAACAAGCCTAGTTCCTTTTTCATTTTGGCTATCTAGCATGCATTTGTACACGCTAGACAGTGTACTAAGCACCTTAAATACTTTGTTTAACCTCTACAGGATTCTGGGAGGTAGGCATTATCCCCATTTCACAGATGAGAACACCGAGAAAACACTGTTGGTAAGTGCCTCACTTGTGGAACTACTCTGAGTCTCATTTCCATAGCCGCTGCTCTTAATCACATCAACGTCTTTCCTATACTACCTTTCCCAGAGTGCGCTCTCATGGATAAAGAGCAGAAAGTGTAAGTTACCAGGCAGCAGAAAACTGTGGAGAAGGAGGAAAGATTAGATAAGAAATGTAAACAAGAAGGCTTTAAGACACCAAAACCAAATGTAAATACTTTGCAACCTGAATCGGTGCTTGTGTTCATGAGGCTAGAGGTCACGCATTTTATCTCTGTAGATCCTGATCTGCAGCCAGCAACAGTTCCCTAGCCTGCCTAGAAGTTTGTAACTGCATGCATGGGCTTTGGTAGGAGGAAGACGGAAGGCAGAACAGATGATTACAAACCCAGTGCATTCCCCCTTGAAGGGTCAACAGCGATTTCTTTGTAAGTGAAGGACAGCACACTGGTTTTGATGACTCACAAGACAGAGTAGGAGGGAAAAAGAAGTCTGAGGCATTGCCTGGAAGCCACGCTCTGCCTAAGCAAGTACACTAATGGCTCATGCCTATTACTCCCAGCACTTTGGGAGGCCAAGATGGGTGGATCACTTGAGGCCAAGAGTTTAAGCCCAGCCCGGTTAACACAGCGAGGCTTTTTCGCTATTAAAAATAAAAAATACAGCAAGTAATGATTCAAGTTCTCATTCTCTGCAAAATCCACTTCTGAATTTCCAGATGCTAGTGAAAACTTTCAGGCATTGCAAAACTGCCTTAATGGACAACTGGATTCTCATTTTATTTGGTCTAAGGTGACTTTTTCACTTTGAACTTCTGCATCTTTATGGTCACTTAGCTTTCTGACAAGCAATTTCAGTAAGTGTTCAACTTGATCAATCTGCATCCACACGCTGACACATAGGGCTGTACTTACATATCCTTCATGTAACTGGGCTTTTGCAAATCATTTCTACATGGCACACTTCTGATTTTGTGTGCAGTTTTCTTGTTTAAGCACTGTATTAAATGCTCTGCTTCCTACACCCGTAGGAATGATAAGAATAAAAGCACAGTTTTGGTTACTTCTTCATATCAAAGGAAGTTCATCTCCTGGTTATTAAAAGCTATTATTAAATGGCCATCTTTTTAATGCCACCATGTCAAGCACTCTATCAAGACACCATTAAATACCTAAGGGCCATCCTCCATAGAGATGATGGTTCTATATTCTGTATTTTCTGGGAGAGTTCTAATTTCATGCAATTCCTTCTTCTTAAAGGCAATTCTTGAAATATATTACCTAAAGTGCTTTCATGTTCATATTCTTGTAAGATTTTTCACATAAATCAATTCTGAAAAAATAGTATCATAGGCCTTTTAAAAATAGTCATGTTCAAAAGTCAGGCTCACGAAAAAATGTGTGCGTTCGTTATATATATTTTCATAAATTCAAATTTAAAAGAATAAAAGTAGCTAGATGGTGGAAGAAAAATTTTATTCCGATAAGGAATGCACAACCACAGGGAAATTTTTTTATATATATGGTCATTTTATTCTGTATTATTTTATTTTGACTTTGGTAAGACAAAACAATGTAGGAAGTTTGACAACTTAAAAAAATCATATGATTGTGAGAAAGCCCTCTTCCAGGATTAGCAAAAAATGGCCAAGTTTTACATGGACAATTAAGCTGTAGCATAAAAATCTACCTTTAATAGCTGGCATAGTGCCTAGTGGCTTTGAAGCCACAAACAGGTTCATGAAAAACATTTAAATCTAATCAAGTCTACAGAAAACCAAGATTAGCTAAGCAGAAAATGAAAATAGTTCAAGATTAACGAAGATTAACAAATGAAGAGTATATGTATTTTAGAAGTCTTACTTTATATTTTTATAGTAACATAGTAGTTAATATTTACATTCCTACAATTTTAGTGAGTTTCATACATATATTAAAATAACTTTATGGAATGCTATGTTTATATTTGCTTTTAGTAAATTTAGTGTATGATAAACTCAGCTGTCTACACCACGAGACGACACCTGAGGCTGTTTCTGTGTTGGTATATACCCGAATAGCAGATATTACTTGGAAGGAAATAAAATAGCTTCAGGCCTCATTTTGCAAGTTTATGATGGGAGAGTAAGCATGACTTCAAAGAAGTGACTTCCAGTTAAAACTTGAAGAATGAATGCGACGACCGCAAGTATGAAACAATGCCAGCAAACTGACACAGGAACAGAAAATGAAATACTGCATGTTCTCTCTCATAGGTGGGTGATGAAGAATGAGAACACATGGACACAGGGAGGGAGGGGAGTTCTAAACACTGGGGTCTATTGGGGGGGAAAGGGGAGGGCCAGTGAGCGGGGGGAGCCGGGGAGGGATAGCCTGGGG
>CAUYOR010142643.1:0-31880 GCA_963573925.1 Callimico goeldii
GCAAGCCTACCATACATTCACTTAAAATGATTGTTTTACATGATTAATGGCCTCCCAGTTCTCCATGATATGAAAATTGTTGCTTGTACCCCAGCCCCAACCCCATACCCTCCTCACAGGCCTCACTTAGAGGCTTATGATCAATATGGAATAGCACTTTCCACAAATCATATTACACTGTTGGCTTGGGAATCTTTCTGTGTTAATTTAGATTATTCTATCTGATGATAGGGGAAAGAAAGAACAAGTTTGGCCTACAGCTTCTCTGTGATGGTGAAGGAAATTCAAGATGAAGAAAGTGGCTTTCTCTCAGCAGATGTACCAAGGTCCCTTGCCTCAGAATCTGAAGAAATGACAGATGAAAGCCTTCTCCCCCTTCCTATGAGCTTTGCAAATCAGAAATGACATGCCTTTCCTGGAGTGTGATGCTTCTGTAAATGTGATTTTACACTCTTTGAAAACTATGGCTTCATGATCCTATAGTGTATTCGTGGGAGGTCAGAATCCTCTGGGGAAACGTCTTCAAATGCATGTACACACACACACACACACACACACACACACACCCCTCACTCCCTGGGCAGAATGCACACACACACACACACACACACACACACACACACACACACCCCTCACTCCCTGGGCAGAATGCCAAGTCGCGCTGCCTAGACATCCTTCCAAAAACTACGTCCATCTGAGCTCTGATAGAATGCCCGGGGAACTCTGCTCTGTGCTATAACGTGGTGCTATGCGTGTGGGGAGGGGACTGATCTCACCACATCTGTAGGAGACGCTGTACAATGAAGTTTCACTGTATTTTCCTCACTTCACTCTCCGGGGAGACCATGGCAGAAAGAACTTTATTGACTTTCTGTCCAGTTTATTTGGCTAGTATCCAAAATCTCTGCTTGATCACTGGTCATGGGAAAGCTGAAGAGAGGAAGAATGTAAAGAGATAGTATGCATAGGGAAGAGAATGATAATCTCAGAGTGAGGATTTCCATCACGGCTTTGTCGTTGTTTGTTTTTTCTTTCTTTCTTTTTTTGCCATCATACCAAAAAGAACCTTCATCTACTTTTATAATCACCTCTAACAATTCCTTGCCACGTGACTTTGGAGCCGGCGTTTTTCTGGGCTGTAGCTTTTCGAGCTTTCCGAGGAGGTGCTGCCTTCTGACCGGTGGCTTTCTGGGAAGAAGCTTCTGGGCTGGAGTCTTCTTGTCTGCTTTTGAACCCCAAGAAAGCAAATGCTTTGAGCAAGTAGCTTAAACTCTTCGTGTCCTAGTTTTCTTTTCTCTCAGTGAGGATAATAATATAAGGGTGGTATTACAATGATGATATTGTACCCCACACACAAAAATAATGCATTAAAAAAAGGTGAAAATCGCCAGCTGAAATTTTCAGTGCTTACTCTGGACCAGGCACAGTTTTAAGCATTTGACACTTTTGAGTTCATTAACTCTCATTAAATGGGTGAATATACATAAAGTTCCCAAATCAGGGCAGGGTACTTGGCAAGCCCTTTTTAATTGTTGTGGTTCTGAAAAACTGCTAAATAATAGTCTGTATGATTAAACCTTTCTTCCATTCTGATGGGCAGTTAGGTTATCTCCTCATTTTCACGATTACAAATAGTGCTTTAGTAAACATCATTGTATGTATCTCCTTTGTGCATGTGTAAGGTTTTCCGGGAGAAGGAGCTGGGACATGGGAGAGTGTAGAAATAGAATGCAGTCATGCATTTAGCCTGCTTCCTTCATTCTGAAGAAAAAATCAGTAGTATATGTTTCCTCACTTCTCAAGAAAGCTTTAAAAAACAAATAAACAAATATTAGCCAGGTGTGGCGGTGTGCACCGTTAATCCCTGTTACTTGGGAGGCTGAGGCAGGAGAATTGCTTGAACCTGGGAGGGGGAGGTTTCAGTGAGCTGAGATCACACTACTGCACTCCAGCCCGGGTGACAGAGTGAGGCTCTGCCTCAAAATAGTAAAAATAAAAATAAAAATAAATAAAAGATCACCCTTTTCTTTGAACTTTGATTTGTAGATAGTATTTGAATTATAATGTGCTACACCAAACAGAGTGTATCAGCAGGGTGGCTAATAGAGATTTGCCTTTTAATTGTCAATTTGAATTAGAAGAGAAATTTGATTGAAAAAAATGGAGCATGTAGACAGCATTAATTTGGGAAGGTGTGATTATCAGTTTCTCTGCCTCTGTTTTTGTTTGTTGTTATATTGTTGTTTTTGTCTGTTTCTGCAGATTGACATTAATTGCTAGCCTTGTGACCAGCTACTGTTTTCCAGTTTAACACAAAGGGCAATACTTCAGGTTGTGTGACACATCCTAATGAGCCTTGCCAACTATCCTCCTGTCACTCTTGTTCTGTGTTTGAAGAACAAAGGGTGGATTTATTTTATTTTTGATGTTGTTAATAAAGAGTTGAGATGGGGTCTCATTATATTGCCCAGGCTGGTCTCAAATTCCTGGGCTCAATTGACCCACCCACCTTAACTTCCCAAAGTGCTGGCATTACAGGCATGCCACACTAGAGTACAGTGGCACCATCTTGGTTCATTGCAACCTCCTCCTCCTGGGTTCCAGCAAGTCTCCTGTCTCTGCCTCCCGAGTAGCTGGAATTACAGGCACGCGCCACCATGCCCAGATAATTTTTGCATTTTTTTTTTTTTTTGAGACGGAGTTTCGCTCTTGTTACCCAGGCTGGAGTGCAATGGCGCGATCTCGGCTCACCGCAATCTCTGCCTCCTGGGCTCAGGCAATTCTCCTGCCTCAGCCTCCTGAGTAGCTGGGATTACAGACACGCGCCACCATGCCCAGCTAATTTTTTGTATTTTTAGTAGAGACGGGGTTTCACCATGTTGACCAGGATGGTCTCGATATCTTGACCTCGTGATCCACCTGCCTCGGCCTCCCAAAGTGCTGGGATTACAGGCGTGAGCCACTGCGCCCGGCAATTTTTGTATTTTTAGTAGAGATGGGGTTTCATGATGTTGGCCAGGCTGGTCTCGAACTCCTGACCTCAGGTGATCCACCAGCCTCAGCCTCCCAAAGTGCTGGGATTACAGGCCTGAGCCACCGCACCTGGCCCTGTTATTTATTTCTTACTGTATTTGTTGCTACTAATTTGATTATTCACTTGTTTATTAGCAGGGATCTTGCTAGTTTTGTTTGCCATTGTATTTTTAACAGCCTGGTTTATAGAAGACACAAAGTATTTGATAAATTAATAAATAAATAGCATTGTTGCTTTGATAACTGTAAAATACAGTAGATACCTATAAACTGTAATAGATATTAGTAGTGAACTGTATTGCCGCTTTGATACTTATAAAATACACTAGATACAGTAGATACTTGTGATACATGATACACAATCAAGTATCTAGGGGAGTGTGTAGGCGCCAATCCCCTACACAACCAAAAGTTCAAATATAACTTTTAGGTTGGGTACAGTGGCTTACACCTGTAATCCCAGTGCTTTGGGAGGCCAAAGTGGGTGGATCACTTGAGGCCGGGAGTTCGAGACCAGCTTGAACAAGATGGTGAAACCCCGTCTTTACTTAAAAAAAAATACAAAAATTAGCTGGGTGTGGTGGCACACAGCTGTAATCCCAGCTACTTGGGAGGCTGAGGCAGGAGAATCACTTGAACCTAGAAGGCAGAAGTTTCAGTGAGCCGAGATCAAGCCACTGCACTCCAACCTGGGCAACAGAGCGAGACTCTGTCTCAAAAAAAAAGAAAAAAAGGATAAAAAAGCAAACAGAACTTTTAACTCCTCCAAAACTTAGCTACTGATGGCCTGCTGTTGACCAGAGGCCTTACCGATAACACACACAGTTAACACGTACTTTGTATGTTATATGGATTATGCACTGTTATCGTATAAACTAGAGAAAATGTTATTAAGAAAATCATAAGGAAGAGAAAATACATTTACTATTCATTAAATGGAAGTGAATCATCATAAAAACTTCATCTTGTTGTCTTCACCTTGAGTAGCCTGGAAGGGAGGAGGAAGAGAAAAGGTTATCTAGCTGTCTCAGGGATGGCAGAGGGGAAGAAAATCTGCATCTAAGTGGAACTGTGCAAGTCAAACCACCAGTGCTGTTCAAGGGTCAACTGTATACCAATAACTTGACATTAGCAGATGGTGGATTATTGTGTGTTCGCCTGTAAATGAAACTTGAATTAAAGTCTGTTGAAAGCCCAGGTGTCAGTAGTTGAAAGAACCAAGGGAATTCTCTGGTGAGGGTTAGCAACAATGTTTAGCTGAGCTGCAGGAGTCACAAGGCAGTAAGGTAGGAAGCTTTCCTGCTTCAACCAGATCAGCTCCTCGCTCATCAGCCTTTCTTTCTTTTTTTTTTTTTTCGAGATGGAGTCTCTCTGTTGCCCAGGCTGGAGTGCAATGGCACAATCTCGGCTTACTGGTTCAAGCGATTCTTCTGCCCCAGCCTCCTTAGTAGCTAGGATTACAGGCATGTGCCACCGTACCCGGATAATTTTTGTATTTTGAGTAGAGATAGAGTTTCACCGTGTTGGCCAGACTGGTCTCAAACTCCTGACCTCAGGTGATCCACCCACCTCAGCCTCCCAAAGGGCTGGGATTACAGGTGTGAGCCACCACGCCCGGCTGCTCATCAGCATTTCACAGAGACATTCTGCACAAGCTTTTGTTTGAAGAAAGGTTCCATTCATTGCTCAAAACAGGAGGTTGGGGTGATATGGGAGAAATCACTGTTCTAGGGAATTTGGAGAAAAAGATAATGGAAATGACTTCACACTTTAGGTTTTATTTATTTTTCCCTTTAAACATCAGTATGCTGTTATTATTAATGTTTTTGTAACATAAAAATATGGGCCAGGCATGGTGGCTCATACCTATAATCCCAGCACTTTGGGAGACTGAGGCACGTGGATCACGTGAGGTCAGGAGTTTGAGGCCAACCTGATCAACATGGTGAAACGCTGTCTCTATTAAAAATACAAAAATTTGCCAGATATGGTGGTGGGCGCTTGTAATCCCAGCTACTCAAGAGGCTGACTGAGTCAGGAGAATCACTTGAACCAGGGAGGCAGAGGTTGCAGTGAGCCGAGATCGTGCCATTGCACTCTAGCCTGGGTGACAGAGCGAGACTCCATCTCAAATGTATATGTGTGTGTGGGTGTGTGTGTGTATAATGTATATATGTATATATATATATACATTCTATATATGTATATAATCTCTCTGGCTCAATTTTAAAGATTTAACTAATTTATGCTTTTTAGAATTTTAGAAATAAGTGGAAAAACTATAGAATACTTCATGCATTTGTGGTCATTTTTTTACAGGGGCCATGTTAATCTTCTCTGTATCATTCCAATTTTAGTATATGTGTTATCAAAATGAGCACACTTTTGTCCATATTTCAAACTAGGATGGTAAATATTTCTTTTTGATTTATAGAAATTTTTGTATAATAGGAATATTAATATTTGTAAAATATGTTGCAAATTCTTTTCTTTCTAGCATGTCACTTGTCTATTAATTTTATTTAAGGGCTGGGCATGGTAGCTCATGCCTGTAATCCTAGCATTTTGGGAGGCTGTGTGTGGAGGATCACTTGAACTCAGGAGTTTGAGACCAGCCTGGGCAACAAAGTGAGACCCTGTCTCTACAAAAAATATGCTAATGAGCCAGGCATAGTGGTGCATGCCTGTCGTTCCAGTTATTTGGGAGGCTGAAGTGGGAGAATAGCTTGAACCTGGGAGGTCCAGGCTGCAGTGAGCTGTGATTATACCACTCCAGCCTGGGTGACAGAGCAAGAACCTATCTCAAAAAAAAAAAAAAATCATTTATGATCTCTTTCTTAGTATTAAAATTGTAAATTTTTATGTGGTTAAGAACACATCTTTTTCTTGGTCTTCCTTACCCGAGGTTATGAATATGCAGTATTCCCTATATTTTATTCATAGTTCTGTTTTTAACATTTATAGCATACTTTGAGGCAAGAATGTTATTATAGTTTTTTTTCTGAATGAATCTCCAATGATTTCAATTGGAGATTCAATTATTTAGTAGTTCATTTTTGCTTATTTGAAATGTTTCTTGTATTAAAAACAGAATTATTATTTAAAAATAAATCTATTCTGAACTTACTGTTACATAGATACTATTTGTTGATATTATTCGTCTAGACCGATACCACACTGTTTTAATTACTATAGCTTTATAGTATGTTTTATTATCTAATAGGGCAAGTTTCCCTTTTTTTTAATTTATAAAAATGAGGCAGCTTTTGCCAACCAATTTCTCTTTCATATAAACTTTCAAGCTGGTATGTCATTTCAAAAAATTGGTAAAATTTTGTTTGGAATTATATTGAATTTATACCTTAATTTGAAAAACTTAAAGTCTTTGCATAGTTTATTGGTCCATTCCAGAAACATGTCTCTCTTCACTCACTCATATCTTTTATATCTTTGAAAACAGTTTTCTAGTTTTCTTTTTTAAAATTTTTAAAATTTATGTTTATTTTCTGTAGAGATAAAAATTTGTAAGACCCAGGCTGGTCTTAAACTCCTAGCCTTCAGCAATCCTCCTGCCTTGGCCTCCCAAAATACTGAGATTACAGATGTTAGCCACTGCACCCAGCCACTCTAGTTTTCTTAATACAAGCGTACCCACCTATTGTTGTCTCTGTTCCTAAGTATTTTATGCTTTTCTGTTGTTGTAAATGAGACATTTTGTATGTTATTTCCAAGTTGATCATTTCTTTAATTTTTGTACATTGACCTGTTATTGAGACATATTAGACTCCTTTGTCCTCTCTTTCGCTCTTTTTAATTCTACCTATAGACTTAGTTCTATAGTTTCAACTGTATACTTTCAAAATCAGTTCTGTTTTTTCCTTCTTAATATTTCTCTTTTTCTGAGTTAATTAAATTGGGTAAAATTTCAAGGACAATTTTTCAGTAATAGTATTGTTAGCAGAAATCTTTGATTTTCTTCTAATTTAAATGGGAATTCTTTGAATGATTTATATTATGCATTGGACTTATTGAAAGTTTCTGCCTTCACTCTTTTCCAGGTTTATTTCTAACCCTAGTTTACTAAGATCTGGTCAATGTAATTGCTGCTGAATTTTATCAAGTGATTTTTTTTAGCATCTATTGAGATTATTATAAACTTTTCTTTATTGATATGCTATGAATTATGATGATAATTTTTTTCTAGTGACTAACTTAATCAGACTCTAATTATAATGTTTTGTTATCTTGATACCCTGCTGGATCAAATTCACAAATATTTTAATTAGGATATCTATACTTATGGTTATAGCTGAGATAGCTTAAACGTTTGAATGTTTGTCTCTCTGGGTTTCTGCCTATCTCTCTATTTGGTTATTTTCTGGATACTATACCTGGTCTGGTTTTGATATCAGAGTTATGTTTATTTCACAGAATGCATTATAAATTTTTTTTATGCCCTAGAAGAGTTTAAAGAGTGTAAATATGGTCATTTATTGAAGGCCCAAAAGAAGTTTATTAAAGCTATATTGGTTTAGCGCCTTTTTTAGAGGTAGATTTCTATATTGTTTATCTACTGCTGTTAGAAATTATCCCAAAACTCAGTGGCCTAAAACATCAATAACCATTCATTATCTCGTTGATTCTGTGAGTCAGGAATTTGGGAGCAGCTCAGTTAAGTGGTTCTGGCTTGAAATTTCTCATGAGGTTGCAGTTAGATATTGGCTGAGGCTGCAGTGATCACAAAGCTTTATTGGGGCTGGAGAATCAAAATGTCTCACTAACATGACTGCCAGGTCGGTGCTGGCTATTAGCCAGGAACCTCTGTTCCTTTTTTCATGGGTCTCTCCACAGGACTGCTTGAGTGTCCTCACAGCATGGCACCTGGCTTTTCTAAAACTGCAGGGGTATCTCATCTTTTGGTTTCCCTGGGCCACACTGGAAGAAGAATTGTCTTAGGTAACACATAAAATACACTAACACTAATGATAGCTGATGAGCTTTAAAAAAAAATTACAAAAATAAATCTCATAATATTTTTAGAAAGTTTATAAATTTGTGTTGGCCATATTCAAAGCCTTTCTGGGTCACATGCGGCCCACAAGTTGCAGGCTGAGCAAGTTTGCCCTAGAGTAAGCAATTAAAAAGAGCATGGTAGGCCGGGCGTGGTGGCTCACACCTATAATCCCAGCACTTTGGGAGGCCGAGGCAGGTGGATCACGAAGTCAAGAGATCGAGACCATTCTGGTCAACAAGATGAAACCCCGTCTCTACTAAAAATACAAAAATTAGCTGGGCGTGGTGGTACGCGCCTGTAGTCCCAGCTACTTGGGAGTCTGAGGCAGGAGAATTGCTTGAACCCAGAAGGCGGAGGTTGCAGTGAGCCGAGATCATGCCATTGCACTCCAGTCTGGGCAACAACAGCGAAACTCCATCTCAAAAAAAAAAAAAAAAGGAAAGTGAGAAACCAAAATAAAGCCAATGCTAGATGCTGAGATAACATTTTCAAAGTGTGCCAGTTGTATATTTAATAAAAATGGCAATTATATTTGAGTTTCAATTCAGATGGCTCTGCTTCTAGACAATATATATTAATCATTGATAAAATTTCTCCTAAAAATATAATGTATGTGAAAATACTTACAGTAGTTTTTTAGAAATATGAAATGAATCTATTATAATAGTTCTGGCAAGTAGCCTCCAAGATGCTACAAAATATAATGACAAGATTGATCTGTGACATATTTACATGGGTAAACACACTTTACCATTGCCACATGATACCACTGCCACACTTCACCACTGTTATGTTTTCAAAGCAAGTTGTTTTTTTTTTAAATCACTGATGTTCTCAAGATAAATACACACAATAAACAGCAGGGAGATTTCTTTGTGTGCTATTATTTAGCAACCAAATAGGTGACATCTATCCAATGATCTCTCAAAGGCTTCTTTTGTTGTGCCAACTAAGATTATCTTCCAGTTTTATCTCCTCATTCAAGTCTTGGTGGCCCAACTAAAATGACAGCTGCAAACCTAGCCTGCTCCTTAAAGTGCGACAAAGCAGCAAGTTCAGTGGAATCCAACAATCACTAAGTATTCAGTTCTGCTTTCTCACTCGTCTCCTTTTATGGGTGAAAACACAGAAAGAGTTGACAAATTTTAATGACTTACCCAAGAATATCAGTGTGAATACCCTGGTACAAAATGAGTTGAAGTCATGCTTGAAAAACACATTTTTCCCCAGCCATGCAGTAAAAGGAAGTAATTTTTAAATGTCTCTTTTGAGATTAAGCTTGAGGAAAGCTGCCAACTTTTTATTTCAAAGGAATTTCCAGCTCATTCCTTCTCATGCCTCCCAACAATTCAGTGGCCCCTGGATCCATTGACTTGGCCACCTCCCCATGGCCCATCCTCTGCTTCATGTCTTCATCCTCCTCCTTCACCGCCTCCAGCCTGGCCTTTGGCACCCACAATAATTGCTCCCTTGCCTGTGCCTCAGTCCACGCCTGCCCATCTCCACTTCCACGTTATTCAGATGGCAAAACTATGACCATGATTAACTACAGGAGAATCCTTAGACTCTCTCCCTACACCACAGCAAATGATGCAATCAAGAGAAAATTAAAGAACTACATCGGCTGATTTTGCCTTAAAGCTATGACAGTAATCTCAGTGTGCTTTCGGTTCTACTCAGCAATCTTATTATACTTCCTTGGTCAACTTATACTCCTAGAAATGACCCCTTCTTCACACCCATCTGATGATCTTATTTTTCTTAGAAAACAGAGGCAAGCAGAAGATAATCACAGCATCTTCCCATAACTATGTGTATTCACGTATATGTCTCTGTATAAATCTAGAACATGTAATGCCTTAACTCCAGCTAATGCAGCCAACCCACCACTTGTATTAGGTCCCATCCCTCTTGCCTACTTAAAGAGATTCTTCTGTCAATTTATTTCTCTCTACTAAATAATGATCAGCTTTCAAGTGTAATGTAACTCGTCTTGAAAAAATTAAAATTTTCTGACTTCACATCCTACATAGCTAATCTTCCTTACCTCTCACCCCATAGCAAAAATACCTCAAGAACTGTATGCTCTACTTCTATTTCCTCACCTCTTATTCTCACTTGAACCAATTTCAATAAAGCTTGTGCCCCCATCCAACCAATGACATGATATTGTCAATGTCACCATGATCTCCATGCTGCTATATCTTTTGTTCAAGTGTCAGTCCAGGTCCTCAACCTCTCAGTAGTATTTTCACGATTATCTTTTCTCCTTCCTCCTTGGCACTCTCTTCATGTAGCTGTGGAATATGTCACTTGTCTGACTGTCCTCTCGCCTCAATGGCTTCTCCTTTTCAATCCCTTTCACTGGTTCCTCTTCAGCTCTTCAACCTCTTAACTATTGGGAGCATCCCAGATTCAGTTTTTCAACATCTTTTCTCCTCTCGGTACACTCCTTCTTTTGAGAATACCATCCAGGCCAGGTGCGGTGGCTCATGCTTGTAACCCCAGCACTTTGGAGGCCAAAGCAGTCAGATCTCTTGAGGCCAGGAGTTCATGACCAGCCTGGCTAACATGGTAAATCGCTGTCTCTGCTAAAAATACAAAAATTAGCCAGGCATGGTGGTGCACATCTGTAAATCTAAGCTACTCAGAAGCTGAGGCATGAGAATTGCTTGAAACTGGGCGGCAGAGGTTGCAGTGAGTTGAGATTGCGCCACTGCACTCCAGCTAGGGCAATTGAGCAAGACTATGTATTAAAAAAAAAAAAAAATCTTATCCAGTCTCATAGATTCAAATCCACCTATCCATTGAATGACCGACCTCGTATCTCCAGTCCTAACCTTTCCCCTCAAGTCCAGGCTCATATATGCAATACACGATGGCCATCTTCTCTTGAGTATGTAACAGCATCTTGAACCTTCTCCTCATCTGAGAAAATGGCATCATCAGCCAATCAGATGCCTAGGCCAAAGTTCACATCAAATCACAAAGTCCTAATAGCAATATTTTCAAAACATATCCTGAACCCAACACATCTCACAATTACCACACTTGCCAACTGTGTCCAAAACCCCATCGTCTCCCATCTGGACTCATGCACAAGTCTCCTTGCTACTCTCCCTGTTTGTTCTCTTGCCTTCTACGGACTACATTAGTTTCCAACATAAAGCAGGGCATGGCTCTCCTACATTCAATGGCTTCTCATCAGATGTAGGGCAGGCCCTGGTTCTGAGGCTCGTGACCACATCGACCATGTCTTTGGCTTCATCTCCTACCCATCCCTCCTCACTTGCTCACCCTTCTTCCAGCCACACTGGTTTCTTTGCTGTTCTTCAAACATCCTACTACATCCCTGCCTCAGGGTCATTGCAATGGCTATTTGTGCCACTTGAAGGATTCTTCCTCGGGGTAGTCACATGGGTTTTCTCCCTGCTTTCTTCAATTTCTTGTTCAAATGTCACCTTCTCAAAGCAGCCTTTCCTGACCACCCTATCTGAAATCTTGCACCTTGCGCTATCTCATTTCTCTGTTTTGTCTTCATAACATTCATCACTGATGTCACGCTATACCTTTATTTGTTTGCTTATTGCCCAATTCTCTCACTAAAATGTAAGACGGAAAGTCAGAGACTGTCTTGTTTCTTGCTGTACTGGCAGCATTGACAGCTATGCCTGGTTTACACATGATACCCAGTAAATGCTTGTGGAATGAATTACCAAATAAGGAAGGAATGAATTAGCAATTTCACCAATACTAGCCATGAGTATGTGTTGTCAAGCAGGTCATCCTCACACACTAAAAAGGTAAAGAACAATTTCGATTAGTAGATGCCATCAAAGTAAATCTGTACTGTTATAAATATTTTCATTCCATTTCCTATGCAGATTATAATATAAAAAGAACAATAAGAGATAACTCATAATGAGTCTTTTTTAAAGGTATCAGTTATCCAGTGGCTAATTTGTAGCCAGTCATAATTCCTTGCATAGGTATTTTGATCAATTGTGATCTGAAAGTCTTAGGGAAAAAAAAAGTTATTTTTCCCAGTTGAAACCAGGGTCTCAGGAACATACTCAAAATCTCAATATTATGCCATAATCAGCTGGTCTCTTGTTCAGAAATGTGGTTAAATAAAAAGTACAGTTAAGCAGCTGGTTCTTTCTTCATTATGCAAACACATCTTCTCTGCTATATTAAATCGAAAGCTCCCTGAGTGTAAGGACACTTCTCTGATTCCCTACAACAATCAGAATAGGTTAGGTTACACTGGGTATGCCAAATCGGTATCCTTTGCTTGGGATTTTGTTGAGTCCCTCATCTCAACAAAATCCCAACCAAAGGATTCTGCTAAAGATATATGTCTAGTGCAGGTTGGTAATAATTTGTCTTATCACAGTCAATTAAAGACCCAGAAAACAGAGGCTCCATCTCAACACTTGCTTTCACAATCACTGCGGCAATGGGATGGGAAGATGATGAATCATGCACTGGCTCTTAAAGCTTCCAACACTTTTCTCACATTTCATTAGCCATAGCAAGACACAGGGCTTCCATCTACCTTCAGAGGAGGAGGGAAGGTGCAATCCTACAACTTGCCAGAATATTTGCAGCCTTTAGAACTGCCACATTCCCCTTACAGAGTCTTGAATAATAACTTATCCATGATAACAAGTGAATACACCCATTTACCGCTCTTCTACCTAGCCACATGTTTGAACACACAGATGGCAATCAATGGATAGACCCAAAATCTTTGGAAAGAAAAAATGAAGGAGAAAGTTCATGCTAAAAAAATTAAAAGCAAAATTAACTACATTACATTTTATAGGAGTTCTACCAATAACAACAAAAAGCTTTCATCACCAGGGCCTAAAATTTATTTCAGAATAAGACTTCAGTAAGCAAAACACTCCACTGATGCGTCCTTGGCACTGCTTCTAATTTTGTAGGCACTTGGTGTAAAATCTTTCTTGGCTATAATCCAGGTTTAGCTGCACTCAGTCTATTTAAATAAAAACTGGCTCTGACCTCAGATGATTTCAACTTCAGCAAAGCGATTCAGGAGCCAAAGAAACAAGGTAAGATTAATAAATAGCCAAAAAGACATTTGGTGTCTATACAGAGATTTGCATATGATGGACTAAGTACTCGCCATAAGAAAATGACAGATATGGCAGATAGAATATCTGCAGTATTCCAGTCTTTTATAGCTCAGGTTACATAAAAGCATATGAACCATGGCAAAAAAAAAAAAAAAAAAAGGTGGGAGGGGTGGTACAAGGGACAGGAATATATTTTTAAAAAAGATTATAAGCAATTATGTAAATGAAGAGTAAATGAATAAATACTTGCAGGGAAATTATTTATATAACATGCAAAATAACTATTACAGAGCTTTTATGTTCTATAAAAACCTGTGAACATTAGCACTCCCCCAGCTCTTGATTCATATGAGATTTTAAATCACCAAAGACCTAATAGAAAGGGGTCAGATGACTGCTTTTGCTCGAGTCCCTGGCCCAACATCCCCACGTGGCACAGGACTTTGGCAGGTAGAGAAGAACCTCGATGCATCTTATCAGTCATGCCTCTTCCATCATGGAGACATAGTGAAAGTGCAGCATTTAGGCAAACAAGGAAGTAAATAATTGAACAACACACACTCCAGCAGAGGTGTCTCAGTCTGTTCCAGCCCAGCTACCATAACCAATATCATAGACTGTGTGGCTTAAACAACAGAACAGAGTTCTCGAGTGTGGAAAGTCCAAGATCAAGATCGGGCAATGTTTGGCTTCTAGGGAGGTCTCTCTTTCTGGCTTGCAGATGGCCACCTTTCTGCTGAGTCCTTACATGGTCTTTTCTCTGTGTTCACATGAACAGGGAGTACACACTCTCTTCCTCTTTTTATAAGGTCATAAATCCCATCATGAGGGCCCCACTATCATGATCTATTCTAACTTTACCTACCTCCCAAGGGCCTCGTCTCCAAATGCCATCACAATGGGGCTTAGGGTTTCAAAGAGAAACCTAGGAAGTCACAGGCATTTAGTTCATAACAAGAGGTGACACATGCCTTAAGTGGGTGGCATGAAACACAGACCCCTCTCTGGAGCATGTGTTCTAAACAGTATCAGGTTTAAAACACAATATGGTACCTGTTAGAAGTGTCAGGATACCTCACAGTTAAATGAGAGTGGGCCAGTAAGGAAAAAACTACCTAATTCTAAAAGAACATGTGACAAGTTATCATTACATTCCCTCCCAATGTCCCTGCTCTTCTTCCGTATTAAACCCTTCCAAATTGCACTGAGAGAAGTTTTAAATGGTGGAGCAAACATACTCATACAAGACTTCTAAACAAAGGCATTGTAAAAGCTGAAAAACTACCATCTTGTTCTGGTTACCAAGATCCCTGAGAAAAAAGTATTGAAAGTAAGCACAGAAGCTTGGTGCAGTGACTCACACCTATAATCCCAGCACTGTGGGAGGCTGAGGCAGGTGGATCACTTGAGGTCAGGAGTTCAAGACCAGCCTGGCCAACATGGCAACACCCCGTCTCTACTAAAAATATAAAAATTAGCCAGGTGTGGTGGCACCTGTAGTCCCAGCTACTTGGGAGGCTGAGGCACAATTATCAGTTGAGCCCGAGAGGTGGAAGTTGCAGCGAACCAAGATTGTGCCACTGCACTCTACCTAGCCTGGGCAATACAGTGAGACTGTCTCAAAAAAAAAAAAAATACTACTGCTAATAATAATAAGTGCAGCTATGAACTGACTAACACAAATTAACAACCTATTTGATGGTAGGCACTGGGTTAATAGCATTTTTTAGATGTAGTCTAGATAATTGGCACAATATCACACAGTCAGAAGTACCAGTCAGGTCTCAAAGTTGCGCCTTTAACCACGGACTGAGAAACAATTTCAGGGCCATTCATTAGCTAGTTCGTATCTGTGCAAGTACAAAGTAAATGGTCATTCACTAGCGAGGCCCGTAAGTGAGTGATTTACTCTCTCTGAACTTCAATTTCCTCCACAGTAAAATGGCAGATTCTAGATGACCACTGATTATGTTTCTCTTTCGCAGGTTTTACAGTAACTCTTAAATAACAGTAGACCAAAAGCACACAAAAACCCTTTATATGCCTATTTCACAGAGGCTGTTATAAAGAATAAATACATTAATGGATGTAAAAGACTGTTCTTAATGCTGATAAATAACCATGTCACTTTAGAGTTCTGTCATCATTTGATGACCAGAAAAGGCATCCTCAAGTCTAACCAGCTATCTTAAAATATTTCACACTGGAAAGAGCGTGGATGAGCATATACTCCCATTAAAGAAAACTACCTCAAAATGTATGCTCAATTGGCAGCTATTTTATTGCATCAACTTTAAAACATTTTCGGAAGATGAATATTCTAGCATAAGTTTAAAAAAAAAACCCTTGTTGAAGCCTCAGCACATCTGGGGAAACTGGACTGATTGCAGGCACACCTTCTGCAAGCCAATGCCTCTGCTCTGGAAATACTTACATGGAAGAGGACAAGCAAAAAATAAAACCTCATCAACTGACAACACGATAGCCAGCATCACACAGCAGGATAAGTAAACACTTTCACCATGTGGACTTAATGGCAGTCACTCAGATATGTCATTCTTACATGCAGAGATGGTGTGATCCTGAAGAAGAACTCAGTAGAGAGGCTAGCCCATCTTCAAGAGACTTGGAAAGAGGATTTGGAGTTAATCCAACACTGATTCCCAAGCCAGATGGAAATTCTCCTGAGTGAAATTTTAACTTTCTGAAGATCCTGAGAACTTGGAGGAGAAATCATGGTGGCAGCTCCGCCTCTCGAGCTGCTGGCTTTGTAACACCTCTGAGCAGTAAGTAGGAGCACAAAATGACCTGCAAAAGACCCTGCAACTGAGTGATTTGAGAGAAACTCACTGAAGTCAAGTCTGCTACTTTGATAATGAGTTAAAATGAGAACACTTAAAAGAAAGCAAAGCACTTAAAGGAGGAGATAGGAAAGCAAAACTTCCTAGGAAGTATCTCAGCAGTGAGTATCATCATGGGAAACAGCAGCATTAACAGACAGATAGATACACTTCACACGTAGCCAACAGAACCAGTGGCTCTCCTGGAGTAAATACACTCAGAAATACCCAGATGGGAAGAGCAAGAGTGTAACCACAGATCCCATGACACCCTTCTTGTAGCAGCTACAGATACAAACTGGAATATGCCCTTGACATCACAATAGGTAGACATAAATGTGCCTACTGAGGAAAACATTCTTTTTGAGACTGAGTCTTCCTCTTATCCAGGATGAAGTGCAATGGTGCAATCTTGGCTCACTGCAACCTCTGCCTCCGGGGTTCAAGCGATTTTCCTCCCTCAGTATCCTGAGAAAATGGGATTACAGGTGCCTGCCAGCACACTCAGCTAATTTTTGTATTTTTAGTAGAGACAGGGTTTCAGCATGTTGCCCAGGCTGGTCTTGAACTCCTGACCTTAAGCGATCTGCCCATCTCAGCCTCCCAAAGAGCTGCGATTATAAGTGTGAGCCATCGAACCAGGCCACAAATATTCTTAAGAGGATGGTCTTTACATACAAAAATATTTATCACACGGCCAACACACATGATAACTTGCATTTATTACAGGTAGCATGAAAAGGATATGTAATTATTGAGAGATACTATGAGGTTTTCGTGGCCAAACACGGATATATACAGGATCAAATGTTTCCTTGACAAGCTACCATCCGCTCACAAATGGAATTAAACCTAAAAGTATATTGCGTTTCAAGTAAACATATACAGCTGTATTACAGATGGTTGCAGATGTAGTACAATATGAACATGATTAAAAAGACATAGGCCAAAGGCCCTAATTTCATGGTAAAGCCATCACTCAGCGGGGAGGGGAGGGTGGCAGGGAAGGGAAACATGCAATGAATATAAGTTTCTAAGCGTGCACAGAAATACTTCATCCACTTGTACATGAGTTTAGAAATAATTATTAAGGCTGCATGGAAGTCACTGTCAACTAAAGTCATTGTTTTAGGGTGAAATAAAAACAAAAATATATTTGATGTTTTGCAAGCTCAATTTTTAATAAGAAATTCTCTATGTACAATTTTCTTAGAAAAAAATTAATCCATTTCAAAATCAAAATCAAAGCATTGAGCCAATGGCAGGCAAGTAGGCATTTTTAGCTTGCCTTTGGTTATCTTTGGAGATGGCCATACCATAGAGAGTTACTTATGTTATACATAAGTTAAACACTTTAACCATACAGAAACCCAAATACACAAAGTTACTATGTTCCTCCCAAATTAGCTAGATGCACTGAATAAGCCATCTATTGCTCTGACTGTCCAGCAGTCCCTTAGCCCCGAATCTAGGGCACATTCTTCCACTTTTTAGGAAATCTACTCTTTTCTCCATTTCCACTATGAAGCTGACAAGCATAGTGGCTCACCATCTGTCCACAGTTAACTGATCCTGGGTCAGGCATGTAACCAAAATGAAGCCAAAGCTTTCTACCTTGGAGCTGGGATGGGCAAAACACTTTCCAATAGTAAATCTGTGAAGGACAGGGCAGTAATCCTGCCAAAAGCCACATCTGCTACTAAGCAGAGGGCAGAAGAGGACACCGTGGTGCACTGATGGACAGAGGCATGAGATCCTGAATGGAGGGAGGTCCTTGCATGGCAGTTGCATCATTGCCTGTTCTTGTGATATAAACCAGTAAGTTCCCCTTTGCTTGCTTGGATTGGTGTTCTCTACTTTGCAATCCAAAGCGTCTCAAATAATCAAACCCCATAGGTAAATGGAACTCACGCATGTATGTCTAAAAGAAAACACTTGCATTGGTTTATAGATCTGTGGAATGAAGCATCCTATAGAAAACACTAGGCAGCCTCAGACCATGTTCAGAGTGCAACCTACCTGAAAGCTCACAGGAATGAGGTGGATTTGGGTAGGAGATTAAATACAGGTATTAGATACGGGATGAAGGGAATGCCAGACAGAGCAATAGATGGCTTATTCAGTGTGTCTGGCTAATTTGGGAGGACCACGGTTTTTACGGTTTTTTGATGAGGAGAGAAAGTCATGTCAGATTAAGAAAGAATGTAAGTATAGAGAAGATAACCCACGTTCCAAACTGTGGCACACTTTCCTAAATTCTGAGAGCCTTGTCGGAGGCACACTATGAGCAGGGCTGAGAGCTCACAGAGCAAAGGCTAGTCCCCCAGGGAGCTGTGTGACCTGGTGCGGGTTTCTTAACTTCTCTGAGATTCACATCCCCTCGTATGTAAATGAGAATACTACTTACATAGTAGGTTTATTATGGGGCCATTTTTATCCAGAGGTGACTCTAGAACCACCAACATCATAATCACTTTGCTAGAACACAGATTCCTGGGCTCACACTGAGACTTATTGAATCAAAGTCTGCATTCTAAAACAAAACAAAATGCTTCCCAGGTGTTTCTTATGCACACTTGGGTTTGAGATCCACGGTTGTAAGAATAAATGTTGAGCATAATTGCTAGTCCATGCTTTTATTGAATTTCTACTATTTACTTTTACCAACAACAAGCACCAAAACAAAACTCAAAAAACTCTCAAAGGCTGCTGAGCTTGAAATTAGAGGCAAGAGAATTCTCCAAAGTAATGCAAACTTTGTACTTTAGAAATTAATAATATCAGGCTACCCTGAGCTTACACTTCTCAATATTTCTGTATTTTAAAGCAGTAATTTTCAACCTTGACTGCACATTAGAATCACCTGGGAAGCTTTTATTTTAAAAATCCCTATGTTCAAATCTGGGCTCCAGACAAAGAAATCAGAGTCTCTGGAGGTGGGGTCCAGATATTAGCATTTTCTTAATGTCCCAAGGGATTCCACTGTGCAGAGGCAAAGGTTTTCATATTTCTAGTGAGGGTGAGAAAAGAATGTCAACTACTGTGCAGTGAGACAACGGAGAGAGAAGGTGGGTGCCATCAAACCAAGCGGGCATAATACTTCGTTTTCCAGCCTTTATCTGTGAAGGCAACCACAGCTTATTTCCTCCTTTTTCTCCCCTAAGTGATAGACAAAATACTTAAGAAGTCTATCCGTAGATTTAGAAACACAAAATGGGCAAAACTTGATGTCTCAAAATACAAAGAGTTGGTGAAGACGTGAACTGACAGGATCTTCTCTGCACCTCTGGTGGGAGTATAATGGATACAGTTACCCTGGAAGCCCTTTCACATTCTTTTGTAAAGTTGAATGACTTCACACACCACAACACAACAGTGGTTGCTGTTCTTCCTTTAGAGATACATATACATGCAAGGGAAGCCTCAGCACATGCCTGTTAGGAGACTCAAATGCTTACAAGTGGCTCTAGTCATTAATGTAAAAACAGGAAACAGCCTGAATGCCCAATGACACGAGTATTGATAAATCATAGTTTTAAGCTATACTATCATTTATAGAAAAACTGCAGCATAAGTACAAATAAAAATATTGCATGGCAATGACAGCATGGATAAATCTTAGTAATATAAAGCTGAGTGGAAAAGCAAGTCTTAAGAGACCGTATAAGACCGTATAAGCCAGGGCTGATACCTCTTCATAAAGTTCAAGGTCAGGCAACATGAAACAATGTGTTGCTTACCCATACACGTAGATATGTAGGGGTGAAGCAAGAGAATGATAAACAACATTCAGAATGGTGGTTACCTCTGGTGGCAGAAGGACAGGGAGGCGAAGGAGTAAGATAAAGGAGAATTACAGAGATACAGGTAAAAGAGAATAATGTTCTAATCCTTAGATTAGACATTGTGCTCACAGATTTTCATTTCAAATACAAGTAAAATGAAGGAAGACCATGCATGGACAGTTGGTTTGTCATGAACCAAGAATGGAAGGAAAAGAAACTTCTATCAGTGAAGACAACAGAATCCAATGCCAATGAGAAAAGAATTCAAGGCATGTTCTAAGATTCCAATTCAAGTCAAATTCTTAATATGTTAGAATCATCCCATCCTTTAGGTTCCATCTTATTTTAGAAGCAAGAATCTCAAAATTGTCAGGCCAAGATGTGGAACTGTCATCTTCAAGCACAGTGCCTCCTTCCCCTTTGCAGCCAAAGATGCCTCTGGTATAGCTAATCGAGTGAACTGTTATCAAAAAAGCTCCCAAACAATAGCCTCCAAAATTCAATGTATAATTTAACAATTCCCAGTTTTTTGAAGCTTATATTCTTTATATTTCTATCGTAAATTAATGTAATGCAATCTCTGACACAGCAGGAATCCTTCAGTATGAGAGTTGCATCAATTGTCTTCACTGTTGGTTGGGAAGGGAAGGATTATTTCAGAGTATCCTCAACCTAAAAGACAGTTCACAGGATTTACGGAAATTTCTATTCCCTTCTCACCTCTATTCTTGTGATGTGAAATTAATCTCAACCATTTTGTCTTATCTCAATTTCCACCTTTTAAAACCAAGTGACAGGCTTAGTTCTTTTCCACTAGAAACTTTCGAAAATATGTTTTGACTTCCAGGAAGCATTTGAATACATAAGCATAAGGTCAGCAATTTTGACAGGCAGCAGCCAGATACAGGACAGATCTGTTTAGCATTTGACTCAGCCAGTCTCTTTAAGATCAATTTCGTGGAGGGATTTTCGTGTAGAGAATATTTCTCCTATACAACAAGGCTCTTATTAATTTGAAGACAGTGTTCTAGTTTTACCAAAAATAAATTCTCAAACTCCTACTTTGTGTGACATAAAATGAAAACAGAAAAACAGGTTTGCCTGCAGAAACTATAGCCTTTAGCATGGATTCTCAAACTTTGGGGATCCCCCAGGAGATTATGCTAAATAAAATGCAGATTTTCAAGGCTTGCTACAGAGCTACTGAATCAGACTCTGGAGGGTAAGATCAGGAAGCTGCATTCATAGCAAGGAGTTCAGGCCATTCTGATGCAAGAGACCCCTAAACAACACTCCAGAGAAAGCATGGTGCTCTAACTTACAATGAAACTCTGAACATGTGCTCTGTCCTGAACATTAGACACATTGGAAGAAACTCTGGGGGTCTGAAATCATATCCACACAACTTGATCCATAGTTTAAAAACATACTTTGGTGGCCTCTGAGAGTTAATGCACTTACAAAAATGCCTCTGCTTCCTTACTTACAAACCCTGATAGCAATTTTAAAGGAAAAGTATAGTGATGGACCGGAGGTAATCACTTGAACTTGCTATTTAATCACTGTAGAATAGTGCATTAAAAAAATCCAGTGAGAAGAATTCTTTATGCCAGGGAATCTAATTCTTTGAGATCTTACTATAGATTAAGTAAGCAGGGAAGATTCCGACTGCTGGTCTGCCCTATTTTTAGTGCATGTGTTAGAATAAGCCTTGTCTACCATGTGGGAACAAGTAGATGCGAACGAGGCTTCTCATCATTGCAGCAAGAGATTGGGGAGAAGCTACTCACTAAGCTAATTTGTCTGTATTGATTTCACAAACATTTCAAATCAGTATATTATGAAAAGTGGGAAGGGGATGAGAGTAAGGACCTCCTGCCACTTACATTCATTCTAGTTATCCATTATTAAACTCTTTTATAGGTTTTTGAAAAAATGGAACATTAACATGTTCTATATTAAGCATCAAATGAACTGAGAATATCTGTTGTCCATATATTGTGACAAAATCACAACGCTATTTGATTAAAAGGTATATACCAGGAGGCTTTTTTGGGGGGTAAACAAAATGTGCTCTTCTGACTTAGATGTTAAGTCCAAAACCTTTTTTTTTTTCAAGTCTCTAGAGCTGGAAAAGCTGTTTGTGATGCCCAAGGCCTATCTTCCTCCATCCCCTGCATGCCTCCTTTCTATTTACCACCCCACCCGACACTGGCACAGCTCCACCTTAGTTTCCCACAGAGAGAGCAAATCGTCCTCCTAGAACTCATTAGGTAGACAGACTAGAAGCTATAGAGGCAGGAAGGATGTTAGGATTGCATGAAGGAGAATGAGTCCATAAAAGTGTTTTGTATTTTTTGGTCAGGTCGCTCCGTTTTACTAAGTTGGGAAAATCAGCAGCCTTAGGTCTCAGTGACTTCGTGATGAGAACAGAAGTTATAGCTCACGTACTAAAAGTCATGACAGTAACTCCTGATAATACTTTTATCTCAAAGTTTTCGATTTCATGGGTGTTTACAATGAGAAATGTCACAAAAATAAAACTTTTCCTTCCTTCTACAAGGAAGTGATTAAAACCTACGATTAGGATAAAGTATCTGCACTCCTTTCACCTCCACACACACCCTATCCCCAACAGCCGTGTCTTTCACGTTTCCTTTGCAGGTGCAGACTTTTAAATATGGTTTATTTTTGTACTTTAAATCATGCCACTGGTTATTCTAACTTTCTAAGTACTAATATTTTTTGCCTTATTCTTTCATTCTTTCATCTTCTAACAGTTTTTGCTTTACCAATTTCAGTGCTAAGTTTCCATATGTAAAGAGCCATGGCTATGTAATTTCTTGGTGGATTCTAACCCCTACCATCGCAAAATATCACCTTTTGCCCACTTAAAGCTTTTTGCCTTGAATGTGCCTCCATGCTAATAGTGCCAGCCCTGTTTTCTTTTTGCTTGTGCTTCTCTAGAATCGGTTCCCATCTATTTATTGTCTAAATGGTACCATTTTGTTCAGGTGCTTTCCTTGAAAACAATGTGGAAGCAGGCAGATTTTGCTTTTTGCTTTTTTTCTTTCCACTGCATTTGAGACTGTGTCTTCTCCTAGGGAAATTTAACAAAGTTTTGCTAGTGTACTTGTCAATCAAAGTTTCTTATAAATCATCTGATCACCTTTTTTGTATGTACATGGATTTAAAAAAAAAAAAAAACAGAATTAAATAAGGA
The DNA here is from genome assembly GCA_963573925.1 of Callimico goeldii. Lineage (NCBI taxonomy): Eukaryota > Metazoa > Chordata > Mammalia > Primates > Cebidae > Callimico > Callimico goeldii. The sequence continues at coordinate 22,998 of CAUYOR010142643.1, forward strand.
CATAGTATGAAAAGTATGAACTTGCCTTACTCCCATATGCCTCCACAGACTTTAAACAATCCACAGTTGCCCGTCAGTATACTTGGGAGATTGGCTCCAGGACCCGTTGCATATACCAAAGTCCAGGCATAGTCGAGTCCTGCAGTCTACCTGCAGAACTGCATATGTGCAAAGTCAGCCCTCCGTAGATGCAGGATTTGCATCCTGGGAATACTGTATTTTTAATTCACATTTGGTTTAAAAAAGACTGGGATATAAGTGGACTCCTGAATTCAAACCCGTGGTGTTCAAGGATCAACCGTGTATTGATTCCCTGCTATATGAGAAAACAATTTTGAGATACAGCGTCTCCTTTCCCATCTGTCCTCTTCAGATAAATAATCTATTATTTGTTACCTTAATCATGTAATCATATTCCTAAATCTCTATTTCTCTATGTATCAAAACTAAAGAGTACCATTTCAACTATCCACTATGAAACAGAAGAAAAAATATGCTCTTATACTCCATTCCACCTGGAGCCACCCGCGCTTACATTTTATCACCTATAATGAGCATTATTTTACAACATCAAGTTTTAGAAAATTTCCATTTTGTTCAGTAAACATAATTTATGTTCCATGCTTGGCGCAAATGTTAATTATGAAAAATGAAAACTAATAAAATATTCCCAGTATTACAATGAGGTAAATATTTTCACTCAGTGCTCTTCCAGATGGTGAAACTAAATCAGTTAAAGGGGATCTAGTCCTTTGTCACCATACTAGCTGAAAGCATCAAGTTCCAATGTATTCTTTCTTTTCTTGTTTCTTATATACCAACAATTACGCAGAATTCTGTCACATTTCAGTTTACCTCATATTAAATTGGGACTTCATTTGCAAATTTCTGTTTTTCCAAGACTTTCTAATTGCCTCTTTTCTTGTTGACAGAAAGACAAGTTTACTGTCAAGTTAAGAAAACCTGTCTTTACTGCATCGAGATCATCTAGCTGGTCACTTTAGGATAAGTCTAGTGTTCTTTATCTGTATATATTTAGTGTCACTGTTTGGTTTGGTTTTGGTTGTTATATTTTCTACTTTCTTAAATTGCTTTTGATATACAGCATATCTTCAAAAAAACTTTTTAGAGACTATACATGGTAGATAAAATTACAAGTGCTTTCCAGTCTGAAAAGCAGGGATGAGTCAACAGAAGGCTTCCGGTTCAGAGTTTCAAGAACAGAAACCCATCAGCAAATAAGGCAGATGTCTGCAAGAAGACATCAGGGACAGAACTCCAACTACAGTTAACCGCGCTCATTAGGGTATTCTAAGGGTGAATGCCGCAGCCAGCCACTCTGTGTGGGCTGCTGGCCGTGACATGTCCACACCCATTTGTTTGCTTCTGTCTGATTGCTTCTGACTCATCCACTCTTTCTCTGTCTACGGATGGGATCTCAGTGCATCTGCAAAAGATGAGTGATTTTTGCCAGTATAAAGCAGTACACATAAAGGTAGACATCACGTTTTTGTCGAGTTTTCCCAACACCTTGACTTGTGGCTTGAAGCCCTTGCTTCTTATCAGTGCCCCTGTTAAGGACAGGTAAAGCCTGCGGCCGATGCCATGACCAGCTCTTCTGTGTTCCAAAAGGGGACAGTTTCCAAATTAAAATCCTTCAACTTGCCATTTCCTGCTCCCATAGTCCTCCTGCTATCACTAGAAAGTTTTCCAAGGTTTTGTTGGGAAAACAATTCTATTTATTTCTAAGGATGAACCATGAAAGCAGGAGTTCAAGACTTTCTCTGTTTTGAAATCAGAACAACCCAACACAAATACACACTTAAGAAAAATTCTTTCACTGTTATATCTTTCTCTTCTCTCTACTTTCCAACTGAGAAGATAAAACTCTGACTTTCAATTATGACCAAAATGTTTAAATGTCTGGGAATTAACTCTGGAAAATTGTTTACAAATCATAATAAAAGTAATGTAATTATTCTCTTAATATGAATAGACAACATGAAATGCAATAGTTGCACAGAACCTGTGAGATGAACAGCGTCAGAACTTATCTCTGGGTGATGGTATTATAGAGGTTTTTGTTATTTTTAAGCTCCTATTTTTAAAAAAATTGCTGCAATTGCTATGTATTGTTAGTGAAATTTAAACGTTTAAAAAATAGAGTAGAAATAATTATGGCTTGGTTTATTATTGTAGAGATTAAGGAAATAATTTCATCTGTCTATTTTCTCTGTTTAAGAAAAAAAAATCTGCAAAAAGAAAGTGTCCCTGTAACCAAGGGCAGTCTATATTTTAAGAAAGCTAACCTAGTATTTCCCAAAGCCTGTAAGAACCACTGATAAGAGCATTGATTGCCTGGAAACTTCTAAATACCTGATAGAAAGCGCTGCAACCATAAATTTCCATTCTGATTCAAAAGGAAAATCAGCCCAGAAAAGTCCTTCATTTCATACTGCCTCATCATTTCTCTTTCTGTTGAATTGCAAAGGGAGACAGAAAGCAGTAGGGTGCATGGGAAAATGGAAAGGAGAATCAGTACTAGAAGGAGGCAGCATGGACTCTCACCTCTGGCAGAGGTGGACTCTCACTTCTGGCAGAGAAAAGACTTAAAAGAGTTTTGATACCTGGAGAAGCAAGTTAAAGGACTCACTGATTCAGATAACCTTGGAAAAATTCTAAGAAAAAATTTGTGGTTCTGAAGCTTGATAGAAATTCAAGTTTACAGTACAATTTGGTAACTCTGTTAAGGTGAAAACATTTAAAGATGGAAGATAATAAAGCAAAACAAAACAAAGATGAATAATAATTAAGCTATCATTTACCCTTACACACACTGACTACCAGTTCAGAAGTATGGCTACATAGGAAAAGTCTGAATCCGCAGTCTCTCTGATTCCATTCACTTTGCCTGGGAAATTTCTGGTTTGGCGGAACGTAAGATCCTCATCCAGGTACCATGTGGTAGTTTACCTCCATGGTGGGCATCATACACTTAAGGCAATGTCCCCATCTGAGATTTGTCAGGAGTTCAAGACCAGCCTGGTCAACATGGTAAAACCCTGTCTCTACTAAAAAAAAAAAAAAAAATTCACCAGGTATGGTGGCATGTGCCTGAAATTTCAGCTACTTGGGAGGCTGAGGCATGAGAATCATTTGAACCTGGGAGGTGGAGGGTGCAGTAAGCCAAGACTGTACCACTGCACTCCAGACTGGGTGATAGAACAAGACTCCGTCTCAAAAAAATAAAGAAAGAGAGAAAGAAAAATAAATGAAGTTTGTAAATTCAAACCATTATGTGGATGCAAAAGTCAAATATTACATTTGGATAAGGCTACCAGTCACTGTTAATGCCATATCTGTTAGGCATTATTTCAAGAACTGCAGACTCACATAAGAAAGCGAGCTTTGTCCAGCCTGTGTTCCCAGTCACTGCTTACTTCCCTGTGCCCCATTCTCTCAGTGGTCACCTGCCGGCTAACCGATCTGATAAAGTGTGTCTGTATGACGGAGCTGATGAACGTTACTAGCTAGAGCAGGACATCTCACCAGCTTCACCTGTCGGCCATTGAACCTTCAGTGTCTTCACGGGAAAGGAGGGATAATCTCTCTCAGATAGGTTGTGGGGATTAAACAAAAATAACACATGAAAAGCCCTTGGGTCTGGCAGACAGTAAGTACTCACTAGATAATAACCATTTCAGTTAGTCACTCATTCCAGAAACAACACTGTTTAATCATAGGCTTCTGTAGCTTAACCACCCAAAGCAGCTAGGAGAAAATTCCAGATGAGAATATCTAGAAGATTATCAGTTCACTTGGAAACTCCAGAGTGCACTGTCATCTGGAGCCATCGCCGTGATCAGTGTGTGTGACACTGTGTCACGTGAATGGCTGCCTACTCAAGTTACTGCCCAAACTGGAATTTTGTGTAGAAGCATCTACTGTAAAGAAAATGGAGACTTACTATGTGTCCAGGCATTAGTCCTGGTGCATTTTTCAGCCATTGGATCATCTAACAAAATCAGAGGGCCGCAAGCCTAGGCAAATAAAGGTGTTGTTATGTGAAGTCAATTTTTACTAGTTCTCAATATCGGAAGGCTGTGAGTTTTTCAGTACAGCTGAAAATAAATGTGTCTTCAATAAGGAAATAAATTTCTTGCCATGTTGGTACTCAAAGAGCCATTTACCATATGACATTTGCCCTAGAATCCTATTATCAACTGGAAACTTCTGAAGTTATAATATCTGAAAAGTATAGCCATTAAGGGATATTTTTAATGCTAGCCTAACTCTTTTTAGTAAGGGATGAGATAAGATGAAAGAATAAGCAGAGGAGGAGGAAGAATAGAAGGAGGAAGAGTTGAGGGAGGAGGAAGGTGAAAGGAGGGGGAGGAAGAAGAGGATGAAGGAATAAGCAGAAGAGGAGGAAAAGCAGAAGGAGGAAGGGTTGGGGGAGGAGGAAGGAGAGAAGAGGGGGAGGAGGGGGAGGAAGAAGAGGAGGTGGGAGGAGGGAGAGGAGCGGGGAGAGGAGGAGCAACTATTCACTTTCACACACATTGGTACCTTTCAATCTCCTCTTACTACATTGATCAAAATAAGATACTTACTCTTAAAAAACAAAACGAAAACCCTAAATTGTATTCTAGATTCTGCCCTACTGATGTAATTACAAGCCATGTAGATGTTGTATAATTAGATAATTAATTTTAGAAATAAAATGTTTCAGGCTGCCAAACCTAAGATTAAAATAGACATTGGACATGGGAGTTTAAAAAGCAATGAAAATAAAATGAGAGGTGTGTGTATGTGTCATGCTTTAAAGTCCAAAACAGAAATTTCAACATTAAAGCCATAATAAGATTTTAAAAACACACACACGAACAAAATTCAGGGAGTACATTTCTCCCTAACACTAGCCTGGTAATTTGGCAGTAAAGAAGATGTTCCTAGGGAGAAAAATGACTTTAATGCTTTGACCTCCATTAGGAGAATGGATGACATCAGTGAACTTTTGGTGACAAAAAGGATAGACTCAAGAAGACCTCCGAGGACTTCACTAACACCAAACTTTTGGGAACCTAAATTTCTCAATACCTCCACACACACCCTACCACACACACTCACATAGACACACATTCACAAGGTCATCCAAACCACACATTCTAGGATATACCCTAGAACCAGAGCCACCATAGATTAAGATGGCAGCACTTGCTTTTGTTAGGACAACAAGACCTCTGAGAATACATCAAGGTACCACTTAACTCTGGTGTGAGTTGCCTCTGCCAACTTGCTTCTATCTTAGTTTCTACTCATCTGGTCTCTTATAACCTCAGCTGATGTGAACTCTCCTTTATTAACATATAAAAGTAATCGGTGCCAAGAAACTGGACAAGTAATAGCCCTCAGGCAAGATGGTACAAAGTCCCAAAAGGCAGCCAGAGACAGTAAAGTGTGAGCCAAAGAAACTGTCAAATAGTGGAAGGAGATAGCAAAGACCTGTGAATAAACACAACATAAAACATAAAGTAAGGGGGAAAAACAGAGGATCCAAGACAAGGGTTTAAGTTTGAGACAGAAGCGAGGAAGAATAAGAATAGGATGCATCAGAGCCACCCTGAATAGTTCCCCTTGGAGTTATACAAGATGGCAGCCTTAATTTGAATCCATAAGAGTGAAGGAAGAAGACTCTGTTTTAAGGGAAATTCTAGCAGCTAAAACATAGAAATCTCAGATATGGTGAGGAGACCAAACTTTCTTGATTGAGAGCCTGATACATACCAGCTTGGCCATGTGAGCCAAGTCGCATCCCGCAACGTTGAATCCATGGCTCTACTGCGCCCTTCTTTGTTCCACTACCCTCGGAGCTTCCCCAGAGTGCAGCTTCTCCAGAGTGCACACTTCCGTATCTTTGTGTAGGTAGTACCTCCCATCAAGAACGCATTTCCTTCATTGGGATTCTGGACTTCTTTCAATTTAGCTCACAAGTTTGCTCCCGTAGGAAGACTTTTCTCGTCTCCATCACCCATGTCCAACTGACTGTGCTATTCCATAGGTCCCTGTGGTACACTCTCCTACCATATTATCTGCTGTACATGTGAGCTGGTCTCTTTTTCTATATTAAACTGTGAACTACCCAGTACAATGGATGGTGAAGTAACAGGAATTTGGGAAATTGTTGAGACCTGCAGTGCTCTGGCACTGTTCTCAACTCTGGAGAGACTGCGTGAATATGACAAAGTCCTTGCCCCAAGGAGCAATGAACACACATATAAAATCACACTAGGCAGTGATAAAGAAAGACCATTATGTCTGCATAATGGTTTGTGACCCTGAGTATGTATCCGTGAGTTACCCTTAATAATCTATGATTTAACTACAGACAGTGTGTGCCAGAAACTTCTCATGATGTACAATTAAACTCTGACTACAAATAATAAGCAACATGTGCTGTGTGCCTCCAAAGCACTTTACATATGTCACCTCCAATCCATACAAGATACCTGCCAGGTTTTAAGAAAAATGGGATTCTGATAAGTTACATAAATTCCACAAGATCACACAGAATTCAAATCCAGAACTTTCTGAATTCAAATCCATGATCTTCCTTCAACACTGAGCCAACCAATGTATATGCAAGTTCATGTATGTGGATATGTATATGTGTGCGCCACTTCTCAAAGCACGTTTTCTGGTCCAGGACTGAAGTAGCAGACAAGAGCCTAAGGAACCTGAAAATAAAAACACTCTGGGTTTGGGCACAGGGCTGAAGTCTTGAGGGAAAGAAAGTTAAGGAGGTCAGTGCCCTAGGCACGGTGTCCCATGATCAATCACTCTACCTACTTCCTACCACCACCACCACCACCTGGACCCTAGCTATAGCTTTCACTTCCTCTTCCTCCATTCTCCTGTCCAATCACTATCCTCCAGCTGGTCCTCCTTTGGCCTTCTGTCTCTCCAGCATACCAAATCTATTCCTTTTGCTGTTTCTCCTGCTGGCAACAATCTTCCCCCAACCTTGCTTCCTCTGCATTAACCACGTGACTCAAAAGCAGTCTCTTGGGGCCATCTTCCCCAGTGACCACTGATTGAGAAGCACCCATCCCAAGTCACTCTCTACTACGTTACCCTTTTCTTTATCTTCTGATTAGCTCTAATCAAAATTATATATTTATTTTTCCCTCCTCCCCACCCCTCCCTCTGACCAACATACAAACTAGAGTATTTGCTACCAGACTTATGCAAAAATGTCTCATTTCCTGCCCTCTCCCTAGCAGGTGGCATAGTGCCTGGCACAGGGTACAGGCTCAAAAGCTACTTGAATTTATATCTACTGAGACTCCCTTTCAAAGAGTCCAGTATGGAAAGGAGAGATGAAAGAGGAACTTCACGGCACAGCAATCAGACAAATGCTCCCTCAGCCAGGTGACCAAGATCATCATCAACAGGGTAAGTCATGTTAACAGCACATACCCTTGATATGATGTGACCAGAATGGCACTTTACCTCTTGGGTCTTCCCTACCAAATACCCAGAACCCCAGTCTCATCATGGGAAAAGCATCAAACAAACGGCAATCGAAGGACTTTTCACAAAATACCATGAAGAAGTACTCCTCAAAACCGTTAAGGTAATCAAAAACAAGGAACGCCCCTCCCCCCCCCAGACACCAACACAGCCAGAAGGAGCCCAAGGAGGCATGACGACTAAATGTAATGTGGTATTCTGGTTGGGATCCTGAAACTTGAGCATTAGATAAAAGAAAATCCCAGTAGCATGTGGGCTTCTGCTGATAATTTATCAATATTGGCTCACTAATTGTGACAAATGTATCATACTAATATAAGGTAGCAGTAATAGTGAAAGCTGGGTATGGGGTAAATGAGAATTCTTTGTACTATCTTTACAACTTTTCTGTAAATCTAAAAATCCTAAAATAAAAAGTTGGGCCAAGAGCAGTGGCTCACACCTGTAATCCCAGCACTTTGGGAAACTGAGGCAAGAGGATCACTTAAGGGCAGGAGTTAGAGAACAGCCCAGGTAACATAGCAAAACCCTGTCTCTACAAAATAAGATAAAACATTTATTTTTAAAAAGGCAATAGAGATTTTCATCATTTGACTTATTAACATCATGACAATTACTACCATATTCTTATAAAGGATTCATGAAGCTCTGATCAAAGTCCCACCGGAATTGCTTCGGGCAAGAACAGATTTGAAGAGATGATAAAAGTAACCACATTTATATGGTTAATATTTAGTGGTGAATATAAAATTTTTAAAAAGTGAACAAGGAAAATTTTGTCCTGTCTCATGACAAAAAGTATCATAAAGAATAAAAATTCAAACGGTATGGCTCAGGTGCAAAATAACATACAAAAAAAAACAAAAAAAGTTCAAAAGCCTGAGAATTAGAGGAGTCAACAATGTAACTCTTAGTTCAAGGCCAGTGGCCTAAGAAACCAGGGAACTGCAGATCCAGAATCCCAAGGATGGAGAACCTGGAGCTCCTTTTTTTTTTCTCTTTTTTTTTTTTTTTTTTTTTTTTGAGATGGAAGGAGTCTCGCTCTGTCACCCAGGCTGGAGTGCAGTGGCATGATCTCAGCTCACTGCAACCTCTGCCTCCAGGGTTCAAGCGATTCTCCTGCCTCAGCCTCCCAAGTAGCTGGGATTACAGGCGCCCACCACCAAGCCCAGTTTTTTGTTTTTTGGTTTTTTTTAATTTTTTTTAGTAGAGACAGAGTTTCACCATGTTGGCCAGGCTGGTTTCAAACTCCTGACCTTAAGTGATCTCCCTGCCTTAGCCTCCCAAAGTACTGGGATTACAGGCAAGAGCTACCACACCCAGCTGAGAACATGGAGTTCTGATGTTCAAGAT
>CAUYOR010142644.1:0-13668 GCA_963573925.1 Callimico goeldii
TCTTGGGTTCAGGCAATTCTTCTGCCTCAGCCTCCTCAGTAGCTGGGATTACAGGCACGCGCCACCATGCCCAGCTAATTTTTTGTATTTTGAGTAGAGACGGGGTTTCACCATGTTGACCAGGATGGTCTTGATCTCTCGTGATGCACCCGCCTCGGCCTCCCAAAGTGCTGGGATTACAGGCTTGAGCCACCGTACCCGGCCAAGATTTTTTTCTTTAGTGGATCATATTTGGCATCATATCTAACATACCAAGTCCTACATCCCAAAGGTTTTCTCCTAAAAGTTTTATAATTTTAACTTTTATATTTAAATCTGTCATCTATTTGAGTTAATTTTGTACAGGTTTGAGGTTTAAGTGACTTTTTAAATTCTTGCCTATGGATATCCATTTGCTCTAGCACCTTTTGTTGAAAAGGTTAATCTTCTTCCATTGAATTGCTTTTGTACTTTTTTTCAAAATGAAGTACAACCTGTAACGTAACAATTTTTTTTTTAAGACAAAGTCTCACTCTGTGGCCCAGGCTGGAGTTCAGTGGTGCGATCTCAGCTCAGTGTAACCTCCACCTGCTGGATTCGCAAGGTTCTCATGCCTCAGCCTACCAAGTAGCTGGGATTACAGGCACCCACCATCATACCCAGCTAATTTTGTATTTTTAGTAGAAATGGGGTTTCACCATGTTGGCCAGGCTGATCTTGAACTCCTGACCTCAGGCAATCTGCCTGGCTCAGCCTCCCACAAGTTCTGGGATTATAGGTGTGAGCCACTGCACCCACCCTAACAATGGTTTTTACAATTTAAAATAGTTGAAACGATCTTGTAGCACATGGGAATCACATGAAATTTAAACTGTGTCCAGAAATAAAGAAAGCGTTATTGGAATATAGCTCTGTTCATTCGTACATACTGTCTATGGTAGTTTTTGCCCTACAGTAGAAGAATAGAGTAGTTGGGACAGAGACCATAACACCTGCAAAGCCTACTATATGGCCTTTTACAGAAAAAGTTTGTCACCCTTGAGTTAACTTAAGAGACGTGTTCCTTCCTGCAGAGCAGTCCAACAGCATTTAATCCGAATTCATTTTTACAGTCTCAGACATTTGGAGTTGTTCATAAATAGTTGAAACAAAAATTTAATCTGTAATTGCTAGGGTAAACTTGTTCATCTGTAAAACAGAAAGCAAAATGATTTTCAGAGCGGTGACGTAAAATACTTAACATTTTCTAGTTAGTGATAGAGCTGAATACAGAACTCAGTTTTTTTCACTTATGGACCAGTTGACCTATCTTTCTGCTATGCACACTGGGGTTAATTATTTAACAAAGAGATATTTAAATGTTGTTTTTCTTTCATATAGGCAATAGGCTTGAGTCTAAACTGGTTGTTACCTATGTCTTTTGAAATCTTAGTTTTTTTTCTCTCTCTCTTATTGCTCATGAAAACATAGGGCAAATATACTTCCTCAAAAAACTATCAAAAGAAGTGATGCTTCTTTTTAATTATTATTGGTTAGTAAATTCGTGATTTTAATATTTTGTTAAAAAGGAAAGAAAGGAAAGACAGCCCCTGTAAGCGCTCTTCTCCAATGTCATTACGTGAAGGGATTGCTCGTATGTATGCCCTTGTGAGTCATCTTTGCTTTCTCATTTTTTTTTTCATTTTTGACCACTTGCCTAGCTGCTATCACAGAGTTTAAGTGATCCTGAGCCAGACATTTAATGGAAATTTTCTTTCATGTCAAAAAGCAGGCATTTTAAGTCCAGAAGCACTTGTTTTTGATGTCAGAAATGGAGAATTATTGGGATTATAAGGGAATTGAAATAAATAATCTTATTTATCAGAACAGCAACTGTAGGGACTAATACTTTTCCCTACTCACCCAGACAGGCAAAAACATATTTAAGGGCATGAAAAATTTTGGAATGGGCACTAAGTAAAATATTTGTTTAAGTAATACTCCCTTTCTTCCAAGCTACCTCAGGTCCATTAGTTGTAACCAGGTAATCTTAGTTGATCATCTAATGGGAGTGTTGCAGGGAGATGTCTGATAGTGGAGGCAGAAAGGAAGAGAGTGTAGTGTGCAGTATGTTGGAAGAGTTTGAGTTTTGCAGTCAGATAGGTGAAAAGTTTGAATCTTGGCTGTTGTCTACTAGCTTTGTGACCTAATATAAATTACATATCTTGTTTCAGGTTCTGTTTCTTTCTCTGTACTTCATTGGTTTGTTTGAGGATTAAAATGAGGTAACATTGTGGTCCCTATTAGACACTTGGTAAATAAGTTTTCTTTCCTCTTCCAGAGATCTTTTTTATGTGTTTCTCTAATCAAGATGATAAAAGACTTATTGTGTGTCATATATAGTGATTATATTCAGTGTCTTATTTAATCCTTAAAATAAGTATGAGATAGACTCTAGTATTAATACCTTCCCCCTGCTTCCTGAGACAGGGTCTCACTCTGTCGCGCAGGCTGGAGTGGAGTGGAGTGATTATAGTTCACTGTAACTTGAACTCCTAGGCCCAAGCAATCCTCCCACCTCAGCCTGTAGCTAAGCCTAGCTCCCTCCTGTAGCTAGGACTACAGACATGCACTTCCAAGCCCAGCTGATTTTTTTAATTTTTAATTTTTGTAAAGATGGATCTTGCTGTATCGCCCAGGCTGGTCTTGGATTCCTGAACTCCAGCAATCTTCCTGCTTCAGTCTCCCAAAGTGCTGGAATTACAGACATGAGCCACTGCACCTAGACTTAATAACATTTCAAGATGAGAAAATTGAGGTTTAAAGAGGTTTAAGAGCTTACCCAGAGACCTTAGTAAACAATAGACCTGGGACATTGACCTAGGTCTATCTAACTGTGTAGCACTTGTTCTTGTCTTAAATAGTACACTCTACTGCCTCTATAATTCAACTGGTTTTGGCAATAATTAGTAGTTAACATGTATTGAGTGTTCTAGTACTATTATAAGTACTTACATGCATTTTTCACGTACCCTGCACATGAATTTTATGACGAGACACTGTTTTTTCCTTCAGTTTTACCATTGAGAAGCAGCGCAAAGAAATTAACTTGCAAAAAGTTATGCTATCTCAGTCATTATTGTTGGGAATGCAAAATCATATAGCCACTTGGGAAGATAGTTTGGCAGACTCTTAACAAAACTAAATATACTCTTACTATATGATCCAGTAGTCATACTCTTTGATATTTACCCAGAGGAGCTGAAAATTTATGTCCTCAAAAAAACCTGTGAATAGGTGTTTATAACAGGTTTATTCGTAATTGCCAAAACTGGGAAGCAATCAAAATGTCCTTCAGTAGGTAAATGGATAAACTGTGGTACATCCAGACGGTAGAATATTATTCAGTGCTAAAAAGAAAGGAGCTATCAAGCCATGAAAAGACATGGAGGAACCTTAAATGCATATTACTAAGTGAAAGAAGCCATTCTGAAAAGGCAGCATATTGTGTGATTCTAATTATATGACACTCTGGAAAAGCAAAACTATGGAGAAAGTTAAAAGTTCAGTGGTTTCTAGGGTTTTGGAGAGGGATGCATGAATAGGCAGAGCACAGAGCATTTTATAGGACAGCAAAACTACCCTTTATGCTCTTTAATTAATGGTGGATACATGTCATACATTTATCCAAACCCACAGTATATACAGCACCAAGAATGAACCCGAATGTAAACCATGGACTGTGGGCAGATAATGACATGTCAGTGTAGACGCATCAGTTGTAACAAACATTCCACTCTGACTGGAGGTGATGATAATCGGGGAGACTATGCATTTGTGGGAGGCAGATGTGGTTTATAGTTCTAGGAATCTGAAACTGCTCTTAAAAAAAACGGTAAACGTTTAGAGAAAAAAATGTTATACTTCTAGAAAGTGATAGAACAGGGGTTTAAACCTAGACAGTGCTCTTAAAACACCATAATATAGAGAGATGGTGGGTAAAGTAAGGCAGTGTTAAAAACATACGATTCACAAATGTTTGGTTTTCAAAATGAGTAGTGTTTTGTTTTTTCTTTTTAGTCAGGTATGTATATAGTACTGGAAGAACTCTCAAGAAGACCGAAAAAAGTTTTCAGAAAACAACTTTAGCCCTTTAAAAAATCATGAATAATAAGATGAAAGCAATTACACTTGTTTTGCTTTTGTTCATCTACCATGATTTTTAGGAATTGAAGATACTACTTTTTTTTTTTCCAGTTCTAAGCCATAATTTGAGTATAAGAATTAATTACTGTTAAGACCTTAAGTTTTGTAGGCCAGGCATGGTGGCTTATGCCTATAATCCCATGTATTTTGGGAGATTGAGGCAGATAGATCACTTGAGGTCAGGAGTTTGAGACCAACCTGGCCAACACAGCGAAACCCTGTCTGTACCGAAATATACAAGAATTAGCTGAGCACGGTGATGTGCGCCTGTAGTTACTTGGGAGGCTGATGGGAGAATGGCGTGAACTTGGGAGGCAGAGGTTGCAGTGAGCCCAGACTGCAGCACTGCCCTCCAGCCTGGTCGAGAGTAAAACCACATTAAAAAAAAAAAAGAACTTAATACTGTGGAAAGCTATTGTTTTATATCAGTGAAAACTTTCAAAGGTATGAAATTAGATGACAATAATTGATAATATAGGTAGTATTAGCACATATGAGGATCTTATGAGTAATGTCATGTATTAATAATGACCTTTTTAAAGACAGCCAGCAATTTGTTTCTTAGGTAAATGTATCTTCCTCTGTAGAATTATGTATTTCTTTTTATATTTAATCACACAGTTCGATATATGAGAGCTTTTCTTAATCACAGTTATAGTGTAGGTTGGCTCTTTTTCTAAAAGAACCTCAGTCAATAAATTTTAGCTTTTACAGTATGGGAAATACTAATAATGTGCTGAATAGATTCTCTGTTGGAAAGCTAAAACCAGAAATAGAAAGGTTGTGAAGGCTTCGGACACTGACTTTCAAATAACGTTTTGAATTCAAGGCAAGGCAATTGTAATTTTTCTCATAAAACAACAGTGGCAAGCATTTGATAATAATCTGTAACAACTTGTGTATACTTATGCCATTTTCAACTAGTCGCCACCATAATAATTTAGTAATACATTTTGTTTATTCATGGAGATTTGTTAACCAGTATGAAATGAGTAATCTTAAATTTCTCTGTAAACAAAGTCCAACTTTCTATATCTTAGCCTAAGTTAGATAAAAGTCAAAAGCTGAGTCTGGGCACAATGGCACATGCCTGTAATCCCAGCACTTTGGGAGGCTAAGGCAGGCGAATTGCTTGAGGTCAGGAGTTCGAGACCAGCCTGACCAACATGGTGAAACCCTGTCTCTACTAAAAATACAAAACATTAGCTGTGTGTAGTGGAGCACGCCTGTAGCCTTCGCTACTCCGGAGGCTGAGGCAGGAGACTTGCTGGAACCCAACCCAGGAGGCAGAGGCTGGAGTGAGCCAAGATTGCGCCACTGCACTCCAGCCTGGGTGACAGCGAGACTCCGTCTAAAAAAAAAAAGTTAAATACAGGATTAGTGAGAAGTTAGATTGGAAGTTTTTTCATATTTAAAATTTTTATCATGTTGATTTATGAGATTACAATGTAAAGTTCTTTATACAGTGGGTTTTTCCTTTTCCTTTTTTTTTTTGAGATAGGTCATGTTGGACTAATTGAATGGTTTTCATGTAAGTGAATTTTGTGAAACTCATATAAGTGAAACCCACAGAGAATTGGTCATATTAAAAATACCACTGGAAAACTGATAGTAATATAGAAAATGTGTTACAGTAAATGCGGTTTCTTCTTGGTGTTAATTTTAGTGGCAGATCTAGGTCGCAGTTCATTTTCTGCATACCAAATACCTCTTCTGAAGCTTAAAATAACAAGATCAGAGATATTTTCTTGTTTTCCTGTGAAATTGCTAAAATGTTAATAGCAGAGGGTAATTAGATGACTATTTTTAAATTGGTCTAACCTTTATATTTAATGGCATTAACATTTAGTTGCTTGGGAGAATTGCCTAAATTACTGATTTGATATTGGGGAAAGTATTTAGATTAACTTTATTTGGTAAGAAGTATAAATTATTATTACTCAGGGTTTAGTTCTCAAATATTTAGTTGTATATAGAATAAAAGATGACTTTTTCTCTTGCCAGGTTAACAGTATTCTCATTATATGTGTTTTGGTGTTTGATCACAGTTTAATTACAAGTGATATTTACAAATAAAGGGTTTTCATTTTATTATACTTAAAAAATAAAATATGAAAGACAGTGGAAGTTATTTGTCATTGGTAAAGTCTTTGACTTGCTTTTTAAAGTATTTTCTTTAGAAGGTTTCATAAACGTAATAGCTGGTTGACTTGGAGTGATTTTATATAGAGTACTGGAACTGTCATTCATTTACATATTATAACGAAGTAAATTCTTTTTTTTTTTTTTTTGAGACGGAGTTTTGCTCTTATTACCCAGGCTGGAGTGCAATGGCTCGATCTTGGCTCACCGCAACCTCCCCCTCCTGGGTTCAGGCAATTCTGCCTCAGCCTCCTGAGTAGCTGGGATTACAGGCATGCGCCACCATGCCCGGCTAATTTTTTGTATTTTTAGTAGAGATGGGGTTTCACCATGTTGACCGGGTTGGTCTCGATCTCTTGACCTTGTGATCCACCTGCCTCGGCCTCCCAAAGTGCTGGGATTACAGGCTTGAGCCACTGTGCCCGGCCTGAAGTAAATGTTTTTCTAGATGTAATAATAGGATTAATTGGAGTATTTGTCTTAACTCCAAATTACTTCAGTTATGTCAGAAAAAAACAATTGTTTGGTGGGTAAATTCTATACAGTAAATATTAGACCAAACTAGAAGGTTTGTCAGGACAGGACTGTACCTGGTATTTAATCCTGAAAGTTTCTTGCTAAGTATATTTTCCAGCTAGTAAACAAAATATGTCATTCTATCTTGGGTTTGTCAATCCATGATAATCCCTTAAAAATTAATAAGTTTTTAAATGATAAAAGTAATATGTTTATTATAGAAAAATTGAAAATTCAGTTAAGCAGAAAAGAAGCTAGACATTTAGAATTCTACCACCAATAGATAACTACCATTAATAGCTTGGTATATATTTCTCCAGATAGTTTTCTTTTTCTTTTTGAAACAGAGTCTCGCTCTGTCACCAGGCGCTAGGCTGCAGTGTAGTGGCGTGATCTTGGCTCACTGCAACCTCTGCCTCCCAGGTTCAAGCAGTTCTCTTGCCTCAGCCTCCTGAGTAGCTGGGACTACAGGCGTGCGCCACCACACGCATCTAATTTTTGTATTTTTTAGTAGCGACAGGATTTCACTGTGTTAGCCAGGATGGTCTCAATCTCTTGACCTTGTGATGTGCCTGCCGTGGACTCCCAAATTCTCCAGATATTTTTCTGTGTGTATGTGCTTGTGTATGTTTGTGTGCAGAGAGAGCGAGAGAGAGAGAAGGAGAGTGTGTGTGTGTTTGTGTGTGTGTGTAAAGTATCTGTAGATCAGTCCGATTTTTTTCATCTCTTGAGGTCCTTTCCTTCTTTCTGGAATATTTTCTCCTAGACCTTTACATGCCTGGCTTGTCTTATTATTTAGGAATTATTCTAAATGTTACCTCCCAAAAAGAGCTTCAAACTTAGTCCATCCCACTTACCATTACCTGGTATTTTCCTTGTACAATTAGATCATAAGATCCAAGAGATGCCAGGGACCATGGCTCATACTTGTAATCCCAGCACTTAGGGAGGTAGAGGCAGGAGTATAGCTTGAGCCCAGGAGTTTGAGACCCGCCTGGGCAACATAGTGAGACTCCATACTCCTCAAAAAGGAGGAGAAAAGGATCCAAGAGATTAGGGATTGTGTATGTCCTAGTCAGCACTATGACCCTAGTGCTCAGAAGCATACCTAGCACTTAGGTTCTTAAATGTTTGGATGAATGAATATTTATATAAAAATGGGATCAGAATGTACATGTGTTAAGTGCTTGGGAAAGAAAGGTAAGATATACATCCCTGACCTTAGATTGATGATAGTCTAGGGGAGAGGTGGAAAATTAAATGTTAATAACACAGAGTATAAGTGCTAAGATGGGGATACAAAACCAAGAGAGCGCGTAGCAGGAATAGCATCCAAGTTGGGTGGGGAAGAGAAGGCTTTCTGAAAGAATGACAGTCTAAGCATTTTGTAACCTTCTAATTTATCAGGCAGTTTTTTCATCTATAATGTAATTTATAATGGCTGGGTAGCATTTTATAACATGTAACTATCAGAGTTTGATCAGTCCCCTGTTACTAGACATTTAGAACATTCCCTGTTTTGTTGTTTTAAATAATACTGTCATGGATATCTTTATATAATCTTCAATTATTTTCTTTTTTTTTTTTAAGACAGTCTTGCACTGTCCCAGGCTGGAGTACAGTGGCGTGATCTCAGCTCACTGCAACTTCTGCCTTCCCAGTTCAAGCAATTCTCCTGCCTCAGCCTCCCGAGTAGCTGGGACTACAGGCACACACCACCACGCCTGGCTACTTTTTTGTATTTTAGTAGAGATGGGGTTTCATCATGTTGCCCAGGCTGGTCTTGAACTCTTGAGCTCAGGCAATCCACCTGCCTCAGCCTCCCAAAGTGCTAGGATTACAGGCATGAGCCACTGTGCCTTGCTAATCTTCAATTATTTTCTTAGATAACATTTACTTGGAAATGAAATTTCTGGGTCTGAGGTTTAGAATTTTTTTTTTTAATTATACTTTAAGTTCTAGGGTACATGTGCAGAACGTGCCGGTTTGTTACATAGGTATACACATGCGATGGTGGTTTGGAGACTTTTGACATGTATCACTAAATTGCCCTTCAGAAAGTTGTACCAGGTTATACTTCCAGCAACAGTGGTTGAGAATGACCAGAAACCACAAACTTTGCCATCTTGATAGGAAAAAATAATATCTCATGGCTTAATTTGCCTTCGATTTGTCTATATGTATCATAGTAATTCATAGGCCAACAGCAAAATATGCCCAGCTTAAATTTAAATTTTATGAAGGTTACTGAACAAAAGGATCTATGTTGTTACAATTTCGGAATTATCATATTTAGCTATTGTATGTTTCATACCATTGCTGTATCACAATTTGTTTAACCATTTTCTTTTTTTTTTGATGTGTGAATTATTTCTGATTTTTCTCTGTTATCAGTAAAACTGCTTTGAAAAATAGATACCTTCAATTCTTTTATTCTTTTCTTCAACTCAGAATATTATTATATTTTAAGATCTCTGTCTCATTCATTTTCTAAACATGTAAGTTGTAGTAGCAAATTCAGAGAAATTGAGATAGAGTATTTAATGAGATCAAGTACCTTAAGAAGCTTGTATGTTGACACTAGTCCTAGCAACTAACTTCTTTTTAATTATTGTGGCCAGAAACACCAGATGAAAATGGTAAAACCCAGAGAGCTGATGATTTTGTCGTGAAGAAAATAAAGAAGAAAAAGAAAAAGAAACACCGAGAAGACATGCGCGGAAGACGCCTTAAAATGTACAATAAGGAAGTACAAACCGTCTGTGCTGGCCTGACCCGCATCAGTAAAGAAATTCTCACCCAAGGACAAATAAATAGCACTTCAGGACTTAATAAGGAGTCCTTCAGGTATCTGAAAGATGAACAGCTGTGCCGATTAAATTTGGGCATGCAAGAATATCGGGTACCCCAGGGAGTACAAACACCTTTCGTGACTCACCAGGAACATTCTATTCGTAGAAATTTCTTAAAAACAGGTACTAAATTTAGCAACTTTATTCATGAGGAACACCAGTCCAATGGTGGTGCTCTTGTCCTTCATGCTTACATGGATGAACTCTCATTTTTGTCTCCAATGGAGATGGAGAGATTTTCTGAGGAGTTTCTTGCTTTGACATTCAGTGAAAATGAGAAAAATGCTGCTTACTATGCTTTAGCAATAGTGCATGGAGCGGCTGCTTATCTCCCAGACTTCTTGGACTACTTTGCTTTTAATTTCCCCAACACTCCAGTGAAAATGGAAATTCTGGGCAAGAAAGATATTGAAACAACCACCATTTCAAATTTTCACACTCAGGTAAGGTAAAAATCATTGTTAAAAATTATTTAGTAAATACAATTCTAAACAGAATTAACCTCATTCTGTTGCATAGCACATACCAGCACATTTGATAACAAGTTTATAGTAATAAAGATGCTTCAATTGTTTGTCTATTCCTCTAATTGAAAAGTCTTAATTACTGAGTTCTTTGGGTGGGGTTTCTTATTTGCTGGAAGGAATGCTTTATACATGTTACAAATCTTTATGGAAAACTAGCTTGAAAGCTTATCTGGTCTTTCACAAATCAGGTAATGTTAGCATGGAGGATGTGACTGACATCTGGTCTCAGGATAACTTCAGTTAAGGTTTGCTTTTATATCATAATAAAACACAGGAGGACATGGGCCTGTTTATTTGCCAGATTTTTGTAGTTTTTATATCTCTTTCAGTAACTTGTTGGCAGTCCATCCCAGAAATATACCCTATTAATGTGACTTGGAAGTGTCATTAGGAAGACCGCCGTAGCCTCTGCTCCTTCTGCCTAGGCATTGTTGTAGGTGAAGACATTTTCTGAAGCCTTGCTTGGGCAGCTAGGCTTCAGTCAGCAGGGAAACGTCTCCTTCTTAACCAGTGATTTTAACCAAACGTTTTTTTCAGTGAAGTTATTTTAGGGCATTAAAATTTAATAATCTGTCCTAGTTTTTTCTTACTTGCTTTTCTCATAAGAATTGAAGTTTGTGCAGTATATATTACGTATATCAGCTGTAAGTTTGTGTAGTACATGTTACAAATTCAACTTTAATGGAGACTTTTACTGTTCTTTCTTTTTTTTTTGTTTTTTCTTTTATCTGGACCTGGAAGAAGAGACTTTTACTTTTTAAACATTTATGATTATATGTGCTGTTTTTTCAGGCTGTCTGGTAATTTGCTGCTATTCTTTTCCCTTACGATTTTTTTTTTAAGTAAATAGATTGTTGCCATAATAAGACTCTCAGCTGCCTGAATTATAGTGGTTTTAAGCCACTTAGATTTATTTGAAACCTCCTCTAACTTGAATCTTTTTAGTGAGTCTTATTGTCTTTGCCTCCAATGAGGGGAGTATCCAGTTTGGATTTATGAGCTTCAGAATTTCTCTAATTGAAGTTCTCTCTGCAGTAGAGAGAGCAGGAGCAGCCAATGTGGAGAGGTCGCAAGATGGGGCTGCCCAAGATGTTGGAACACCATGTGCAATAAAGGGCTTCGTCTTGGATTTTGGCATTGTTACCGCAACCAGGTACCAAAGTGCTGACTTTTGTAGTAGATTTTCTTTTCTTTTTTTTTTTTAAGTTTTGCCCTTTGAAGGTCAAGGAATCTTGTTTTTATAAATATTGCAGAAGAGATTGAAACCATTTCTCCTAATATAGTTCATAATCTCCATAAGTTCCGTATTTAACAAGGAAAGATACAGCTGAGAGCAAAATTAACATGGTCTGTCATTTTTTTTAGTTTAGAAAAATGCAGCAAATTTTCTCTTTTGATAGACCAACAAGGATTTCTGAGAAATAAGTCAGAAATTTTGGGGGAAAAAGTCCCAGTTTTGTAAGGGTGACTTTTAACATTCATATTAGTTAATAGTGGATCAAATTTGTATGTCAGCTGACAGTATCCAGTCTAAGTAGTCAATAAAAGAAACTATCTTGAAATATTCCCTGCTGATTTTTGTCTTCCAATTGATTTTTTTAAATGGAGCTGAAATTTAAATGACTGTACCAACAACTTACCTTGATATTTACTTTGAGATTTAAAAAATAACCACTTTTTAAGAACACGTCAGATTATTATTAAATTAGATATTAAGCACTTCAACCACATAAGAATATTGACTATTGAATGAATCCTGTGCTCTGGTGGTCATGGAACTTAATTTTATTTATGAATTTTCAGTCATCAGAGAAGGGTATGGTGTGGATATAGGAGGTTGGATTAGCCTGCTAAACTTTAAGTTTGCTACTTTAGCAGATGTTGGAATGGAAGTTAACACAATAGTTCAAATTTATTTAGCACTTCATGGTTTATAGAAATGCTTTCACATTCGTATCTGAATATTTGAAACAACCTAGTGGGTAGATAGGTAAGCAATTTTATCTCTGCTTCCCATGGAAGAAAGCGAGACTAGGAGATATTCATTGTTTGTTATCCAAGGTCATATAGGTAGTAAGTAGAAGAGTCCAGATGCAAACCCAGGCCACCTGAACAATGCTCACATCATTTTACCATGGAGAAGAGATTAGTGCTTTTAGTTGTCGAACACTGTGGTCAGTGAAATTATTGCCACGTGAAACAGCATCCAAAAGGCTTTAGTCTAATATTTTTAATGAATCCCTTTAGATCGTTGGGAATTAAACAAATACTTAGGGTAGTTTGGACTTATGTGAAGTCTTTTGACATTTTGTGAAGTTCTGTTAACCCTATGAATAGGCCAAGGTGGGAGGATCACAAGGTCGAGAGATGGAGACCATCCTGGCCAACATGGTGAAACCCTGTCTCTACTAAAAAATACAAAAATTAGCTAGGCATGGTGATGCGTGCCTGTAGTCTAGCTTCTTGGGAGGCTGAGGCAGGAGAATGGGTTGAACTCAGGAGGCGGAGATTGCAGTGAGCTGAGATTGCAGCGAGCTGAGATTGCTCTTCTGCACTCCAGCCTGGTGCCTGGCGCCAGAGCAAGACTCTGTCTCAAAAAAAAAAAAAACAAAACCCTATAAATAAAGTCATGTAAATTTTTTATTGCCTTAGAGACATAGTTATTGGAAGTTATTTATAGTTTAAATATATAGCCATAATACTTATTTATGACTAGATTTCAAGATAGTTTATTCAGCAAGCACTTACCGAGAACTTACCATATACTGGCACTGTGTTCTTAAAAGGATTAATTAATGAGCTCAGTCTAGTAGGGGAGATGATTAAATTAGCAATTATACAGAGTACAATTGGAGTAGAGGTATACACAGGGAAAACCCTGTAATAGAGGGAGTGCTGTCTGTGGTGTTACCTCATGCAGACTTGAGGTAATTCGAAAGGCGTTTTAAGCCATGAGATGCTTGAGTACAATCTTGAAATCATGTTAATACTTAAATTGGTAAGAATATTTTAAGGCAATAATAGCTTATGCAAATACACAGAGGCATTTGAGAATGTTGCACTTAGAGGGAGCTACAAATAGGTTGGCATGGCAAGAATATACACTGACTGTTAAGGGACGGGAGGAGTTGAGAACAGAGAAAGACATAAGCAAGACTGTGAAGAGCCTTATATGATACGCTTTTAAAAAGTTAGTACTTTTTCCTAAAGGTAATTGGGAGTCATTGGCGAATTTATTTATTTATTTATTTATTTATTTATTTATTTAAAAAAGAAAGAAAAAGAAAAAACATGAAAGAGAGAAAGAAAGAGGAAGAGAAAGAGGTAGAGAGAACGGGAGTCTTGCTTTATTGCCCAGGCTAGAATGCAGTCTAAAAATGGGTATTGAAAACCTCTTTTATGCCAATAATTGTGCTTAACAATGGAGGCAGGAAGGAATAAGGGAGGAAAATAACAAACAAGCAGCC
>CAUYOR010142646.1:0-40572 GCA_963573925.1 Callimico goeldii
TATCTACAGACCCAGAATGATACACTCTATTTTATAAATGTATTACAATTTATTTAGCCAGTATCCATTTAATGAATACTTAGACTGGCTACAACTGTTTGTATCTTCCCTAAATTCATATGTTGAAATCTAATTTCAATGCAGTAGAATTAAGACTTAGGGCCTTTAGGAGGTGAAAGGTCATGAAGGTGGAGCCTTCATGAATGGGCCCTTATGAAAGAGATCCAAGAGAGCTAAATAGCTCTTTCCACCATGTGAGGACACAGCTAGGAGGTTGAGTCTGCCATTGACTTAATCTCTCGTACCTTCCAGCCTCCAGTCTGTGAGAAATATATTGCTATCTTTATAAACTACCCAATTTATGATTATTTTGTTATAACAGACCAAAGGAACTGAAAGTCATTCAGAATGCAAATATTATAAACAGTTATGTAGAGAAAAATATTTTACATTTATCTTTGCACATTTTAAAGCTATAAGATCCAAGAAAGAAAAGCACTGGGTCAAAATTTGTATATGTTTTGCATTTTAATAGATATCACTATATTGACCTTTCTTTAATAATGGCTATTTTCACTTGCTTGCCAGTTCAATGAAATATCAGACATTTTTTATTTTTCATAAATCTGATAGCTCAAAGACAATATATCTTATGATCATTGTTAATTAGATATATTAAAATATGGCATGCTATACTCATATATTGTATTATATACATAAAAAACTCTTTATGTAATATACAATACCATTTGTAATTCCTTTTCTTTGAAATGCTTATTTATGTATTCTAGGCTCTAGGTCATTTTCTATTTTGTTAGAAAACATATAAAACACACAATTTTAATTTTGTTCTACTTAAAATTTAGTCTATTTATTGCTATGTTTATGACTATTACTATTCACTTCTTTCAGAATCATTTATGGAATGATCCATCTTTTCTTACTGAAAGGGAGACTAAATTTTATACTATATTTTCTATGTTCTGAGATGCTTTCTTAAGATTTGTATTCTGTTTTATTGATCTATGTGTTGATTCAGACTAGTTCCATATGTTTTAATTATTGCAATTTTATCATACTTGCATATATCCTTGCAGTGTAAGTCTCTCCTTGTTGTTTTACATTTCTACGAAAAATATTGCCTAGTTGTGTTTATGTATGCATTTTTGACATTAGTTTTCTAAATACTGCTCTCATAACATATTTTGATATTTATGAGAAGGAAAATGGATAAATATATTATTGTAGCCACGCAATGGAGTACTACACAAAAATAAGCACAGTGAAACACTGTTAACATGGCAAAGCTAATTGTTAATGACACAGGTTAGAATAATAGTTTCCTTGTAAAGGGGGAGTTTTACTAAATTAGAAATGTTATAAGGGAATCTACTGGGGAATGAGATAGTTTTATATCTTGACAGAGTGACAGTTACTTCATTGTACACCCAAATATCTCACCTGTTTATCATATACTAGAGAAATGACAGAGTGATTGAATGCACATGCAATCTTTCCTGGTAAAGTGTTTAGCATTGTTTGCAGATTTTAAGAAGTGTTTTGATTTAAGTTATAAAGGATTTCTTACAACCATCCATACTTGAGCTCTATGACCATATAGGAAGTTTGGCAATTAGGGCCCACATTACTACAAGGCAATAATGTGTCGAAGCTATGTATAAATTGTTCCACCTACAATGGAAAAATGATCTCTAATTCTGTATAGTTTTCTGCAATAACTGTTGTCCATTTCAGTCATTCCTTTTCTTGAATTTCAGCTTTTTATTTTTTTTTAAATTATACTTTAATTCTGGGACACATGTGCAGGAATGTGCAGGTTTGTTATGTAGGTATATGTGTTCTATGGTGGTTTGCTGCACCCATCAACCAGTCATCTACATTAGATATTTCTCCTAATGCTATCCCTCCTCTAGACCCTCACCCCATGACAAGCCTCAGTGTGCAATGTTCCCCTCCCTGTGTCCATGAGTTCTCATTGTTCAGCTCCCACTTATGAGTGAGAACATGTGGTGTTCGGTTTCCTGTTCTTGTGTCAGTTTGCTGAGAATGATGGTTTCCAGATTCATCCATGTCCCTGCAAAGGATATGAACTCATCCTTTTTTATGACTGTGTAGTATTCCATGGTGTATATATGCCACATTTTCTTTATCCAGTCTGTCACTGAGCATTTGTGTTGATTCCAAGTTTTTGCTATTGTGAACAATGCTGTAATAAACATACACGTGCATGTGTCTTTATAATAGAATGATTTATAATCCTTTGGGTTTATCCCCAGTAATGGGACTGCTGGATCAAATGGAATTTCTATTTCTAGATCTTGGAGGAATCCCCACACTGGCTTCCACAATGTTTCAACTATTTTACCCTCCCACCAGTAGGGTAAACACACTCCCATTTCTACACATTCCCTCCAGCATCTGTTGTTTCCTTAACTTTTTAATGATCGCCATTCTAACTGGAGTGAGATGGTATCTCAGTGTGGTTTTGATTTGCATTTCTCTAATGAGATGAGCTTTTTTTAAAATATGTTTGTTGGCTGCATAAATGTCTTCTTTCAAGAAGTGTCTGTTCATATCCTTTGTCCACTTTTTGATGGGCTTGTTTGCTTTTTTCTTGTAAATCTGTTTAAGTTCTTTGTAGATTCTGGATATTAGTCCTTCGTCAGATGGATAGATTGCAAAAAGTTTCTCCCTTTCTGTAAGTTGCCTATTCACTCTAATCATAGTTTATTTTGCTGTGCAGTATCTCTTCAGTCTGATTAGATCCCATTTGTCTATTTTTGGCTTTTGTTGTCATTGTTTTTGGTGGTTTTGTCATTGCTTTGAAGTTTTTGCCCATGACTATGTTCTGAATGATGTTGCCTATGTTTTTTACTAGAATTTTTATGGTTTTAGGTCTTACTTTTAAGTCTTTCATCTTGAGTTAACATTTATAGTAAGGAGGAGGTCCAGTTTCATTTTTCTGCATATGGCTAACCACTTTTCCCAACATAATTTATGAAATAGGGAATTCTTTCCCTATCCCTCATTTTTGTCAGGTTTGTGAAAGATCAGATGGTTGTAGATGTGTGGCATTATTTCTGAGGCCTCTGTTCTGATCCATTGGTCTATACATCTATTTTGCTAATTTTTTTGTGCTTGTTCATCCTTGAATTAGCATTTGCATTTTAATATTGCTTATATGTTATGAAATAAACCTTATTTGTAATGCCCATTAAGTTCCATCTTTTTTTAAAATTTCAGAGTATAACCTTGTCCTTGAATGCTTTTTTAACCAACCCAACTCTCTAAAAATCTATTTGAATACCATTATATTTAATCTCATTATCAATTAGTATGTAAAATATCTATTGCTTATTGATTTTAATTCAAATACATGTGCTATATACTGATTGGATTATAGCACTATTAAAAATGAATTGAGGTTTAGATCATTCTTGTTTCTTAGCACTTACACAAAGTTATGTCTAATTACCAATATTCTAAATGTTTGAGCCTTAGACACTTTAGAATAACTATTTGAAAACTTACATATTTATCAGAAATTTGGCAATGGAAAATTGCTGCTACGTTATGTTACTGAATGGCTTTTTGAAGGTAGAACAAATGTAATATATAGACAGATATGTTTTGTTATAATGATGTATAAGAACTATGGCTTAGATCTAAATGTAGTAAAATTCAGCAATTAATGGTTTTAAAACCAGGATACAGATTTAGAGAAGGATAAATAAAGTGCTATGGTTTTGAAGTCTGCCAAGTAAATTTCTAGAGGAGGTTGATGCAAAACTAATTTTTCTAAAATGGAAATCAATATATTTTGTAGATTAAAAAATAAAATAGCTGAGTGCAGTGGCTCATGCCTATAATTCCAACATTCTGGGAGACTGAGGAAGGAGGACACTTGAGCTTGGGAGGTGGAGTCTGCAGTGAGCTTTGATGACACCACCACACTCCAACCTGGGTGTCAGAGTGAGACCCTGTGTCAAAAAAGTAAAAATAAACAAATTGATGATTTCCCCCCTACTTTCTAGTTCATAATCATAGAGGAAAAGACTGCATAACATTCTCAGTGATTTGTTCCATATCAACCACTTCCCACAGAGGATTAGTCCTCATATGGAGTTTGTTTTATTTCACTGTATATTTCCATAAGATCTGTCATTACTAGGTAAGCACCTTTTAATATTTCATATTTCCTTTAATTGAAATGATGCTAAAAATAGTCATTTATATTTTTCAATTCAGATGGCATTGCAAAATTATAAGTCCTTGCTCTCAACTCTAATGAAGTGCTTGTAGAACGACAGCTTCGTGTGACACTGATTCCGAGCACAATCTTTTCTGTCTGAGGCATTCATGACAGACACAGTCACAGACAGCATATACCCCATTGGACTAAGAAATTAAAAGATCTTATGAATGATGTTGTACCAGAAAAACCATTGCAGTGATAAACAGAAAAAGACAATTTAGCCTAAGTCTTTGAGAAATCTCAAGTAATGCTCAATACACTGAAAGGTTTAACTTGCCTGTGGGAAAGTCACTGAAGTCATCCCTAGATAAAAATCAGTCCAGTTAGGAAAGAGGAAGGTAGTGAGGTTGTTTGAGTGTGACAGTGACCTTTGTGTCCAACTAGGTGGGTTAAATTAACTTCCATAAAGCTTCATTTTTGCCAAGACATGATCAAAGCCATCTCCCATCTGTATCTGAGATTAAAAATAGTTTATTGCATTGTAGTTTATTTTCTTCTCTTAAGTGTGTATTGAACCGTTTTTGCTTTTCAAATGCAGAATTTTGACAGCATCTGATTTTTTAAAATATTTTGAGGTGGCTAAGGGAATATATTATCAATTTCAGCAGAAAATAATTAACTTTTTGTATGAAAATGCAATTCAGATTTGAATATGACTTTTTTGATCTCAAAGACCTATGTTTATTAGCTTCATTTAGCATTTGATAATTCACCTTGTTAGGAATAAATCATTAAGTTTCACGCATTTTTATTTTAGGAATTTATATACAAGGTTAGACACATAATTACAACAGAATGAACTAGTGTTGCCTTGGTTTTCATACATTTTCTAAATTGTAGATGTAAAATTTATATTAAAAAACTAAATGTGGCCAATTGGAGACATTATTCTGAATAAATAATGAAAAAATTTTAATTAGCTGACACATTCTACTATTTTAGTGGTTAAATATTCCTTCATTACATTTAAAAAATCAGGTTAATTAATAAACTGTTCTGATACATAACTACAAGCTACATAGGCAGAGCTGTGATTAGTTTCACTATAACTGGGACTGTTTTTTTTTTCTTTTTTTTTTTTTTTCAGATGGAGTCTCACTTGATTGCCCAAGCTGGAGTGATCTCAGCTCACTACAACCTCCACCTCCTGGCTTCAAGCAATTCTTCTGCCTCAGCCTCCTGAGTAGCTGGGACTACAGGTGTGCACCACCATACCCAGCTAACTTTTGTATTTTTAGGAGAGACAGGGTTTCACCATATTGGCCAGGCTGATCTCGAATTCCTGACCTCTATAATTACAATAGAATGCACTAGTGTTGCATCCACCCACCTCGGCCTCCTAAAGTGCTAGGATTACAGGCGTGAACAATCTTGCCTGTCCTGGGTCTTTTATTTTAGGTTCAAATTGAAGAGGACTGTCAGATACCCAGAGATTTGGTCAATACCAGGAGAAAGGAGTGGGTGGAAAAGGGAAGAAGGGGGAGAAAGCTGGTAATATCCACAAGGTATGGTTAAGTCCCCTAAGGCAATACACTGAAGACATTTCAACTCTCTCTCATTCCAACTATTATGCACAAGTTGCTTATTATCTTTCCACAGTGTTTTTTTCCACCTTCAATTTGTATTCATTGTTGATTGAAAATTAATGTCGCATGGAATCAAATATATTCAGCTGAGTCACATTAGTCTCCATAATTTTCCCAAATCCTGTATCCACTTCTGAAAAATCAATACTTGGCAAAGTTTTATGTATATACCACTAGAGATTTTATATATATATATACACATATAAAAAATCCATATATATATATATAAAATAGAAATTATAAAGAATGACATTCAAATATATCAGATTTCTTCACCAATGCCTATTTTTGACATTTTCAAAAGAGATTTTTTACAAAACACATAAATATTTTGTTATTTCTATCAAATACAGGCAGAAATTAGATATAGTAAACTTCTAGAGAACAGTGATTATAATTTTTTGTCTTTCTGTTTCCCCATAGTACTTTGTTCAGCCAAGTGCACTTAACAAATATTTGTTGAACTAATTAACATTGGTATAATTACTGGATTTTTGATAAGCTATTACTGTAATGAGCTAACGATCATCAAAACATCAACTAATATATCTAAATGTTTCCATAGTGTTTCTCATCATCATTTTAATATGCTCTAGAACATGAGCTTTAATAAGACAATGATACAAACACAGTGGGAAAATGTAATTAATTTGGGTGTGTGTTCATCTGAACTTCTGAAAGTTCTTGGATTATGGATTATGAAGAGAAACCTTTAGCATGCTTACTGTTTAATGGTTTTTCTAGCCTCCTAACTTCACAGGATTTAAACTACAAAACATGGTAACCTTTATAAACATTGTGGACCCAGACCTGGCAACAGTAATTTGGTACCAAAACCTGTAGTAATCTAAGAGAAGTATAAATATGATCGATGATTTGGCTGAGGTATTTGTGAGCCACTTGGTAAGAAAGGGATAGATCTTTCAATGGAGCCATATTTTCTCGTGTCTGGTCTCTCACCCTTGGGTCCCTGAGGCGTGCCATCAGTTCAACTTGATGACTTGTTCATATGCATGTGTACATCAAACATCATCTGGCCTATATCCAAAGCTGGCCTCCTGGGCATGCAACCTCTGCAGTCCCACAGGGCCCCAAGCTCAGAAGGGCCTGGTGCTTGGTTTACTACTCTATTGTCACTGTTTTAACATTTTTAATAAATTTGAATTTGCATTTTTAAGTGAATTCCAATGACTCAATAGGGCATGGTGGGGGTGGGAGGCAGGGGAAACTGTGCCAGTTTATATACAGTTTTGGCTTCCAGACACCTCAGACCTGGCCACTCCTTTGCTTCCCTCCATCTGGAAAAGCAACTGATCCTATAAGCCACTGGAGGACTGGGGATGGAGAACAGGAGGGTCTGTTCTGCCAGTGGGGCCATTCTACCCTTGCCCTCCGCCCTCAGTGGGGACCTGAGTGTAATCCAGAAAACTTTGGTCAGAGTTGGGTGCATGCACTCCAGAGTGTCTCAGGGTAAGTTTGGTGGTGGTACCTCTCCCCTCTGCTGAGGGCTGCGCAATGCCTTGGTATAAGCAATAGGAAACTAGAGGCCATGTCTTAAAGTTGGATAGAGTAAGCCCTTCTGCCATATTTCGGAGCAGCAAGCTATTGGAAGCTGGGGATGTCTGGCTCAAATTCCCCAGAGCCTGCTGCCCAGTGTTGTGCATTGGTCTGGCAACTCATGGAAAGGTAAAACTGGATGTTCTTCAGTCCTAGCAAGTGCCTGCTAGAAGCCTCCAATCCTGGGCTGGGTATCCAAGAGGCCATAAGGGTCCTCATTCCCTGGTATTCCCATGCCCATGGCAGCACCCCTTCGAGGTGGCTCTATGACCTGCCTCAACTCTCTTTTCCTCCCTCCAACCCCGCTGAGTATGATTTGCATTTTATGTCTCTGTCCCACTAGAAGCATCCTCAAGAAATGAGATATAAGATATAAACTGCCATTGTGGTTTTTCCAGATGAATTAAATGCCCTTCTATTTGCATTTTAAACTAACATTGCAGACTATAAATCTGGATGAAAAAAATCCATGCTAACATTTTTCTTGCTTTACTTAGAATGATGTTAAATAACAAAAACACCATGATAAATTAAAGGAGGGACCGCTGAAGGAAGGAAAAGCTTTATTTCAGGAACTTGGCCTGAATCTTGCTGTCCGTCATATCTGGCTGATAGACTGTGGAGATATATGTGGTTGGCTGATATGTGTAACACTGGGTAGGAGTGGAGATCTGGCAAGAGTTTCAATAAGAAGTCAACTGAAAAATACACACTGAATTACTTTGGGTTGTTATAAATTTTCTTTATACTGTTATAAACAATAGTGAGGAAAAAAATATTGTGGGGGAAGTATGGATTATAGGCTTCATATTGTCCTTTTCATCTCTAAATTTTATCATTTTAGAACAGAAAGCCTATGTTTGGCATAAGAAAAGTAAATTATCTCTGATGTGCTTTTCACCATTATGAACTATCACTGAAACTTGCCTTCAAAATCTGAGCCAATTATAATAGTTCCTTAATTTTAGTTGAAGAAATTGATAGAACTCCTTACACTCACTTGTCTGACAGTATTTGCTGGTAGTTTAGAGAGAATTGAGTGTTATACAACGTTAACAGATGAAAAAGTAAAGAAAAATATTAAAATGAATTCCCCGATTTGATCCAATCACTCATCACACCAGTATTTTTAGTGTTAATACTTAGTATCCATATTGAGAGTAGCTTGTGAGCTTTGGTGATTCATTTAATAACTCTGCACCTGTTTCATTACCCTTAATATGGTCATAATAGTGCTTCAGTTTGTGATTAAATGCACTTGCATATAGAAAATCCCCAGAACTGCATATCAAATAAAATTTAATTCCCTTTCTGTTTAAAATACCTTAGTTTAATAACAACTTCACAGCGAACTACCCCCATGACAAAAGCAATGAACCTCTTGTAAAAATAAATTATTATGAAACCAATTTCAGGAGAGTAGTATATATGAAAAGGTAAGGAACTAATTAATTGATTAATTAATGTAATTCCCCTTTGCATTTTTCTTAAGGTCTTGAATCAGCTAAAACGGGTATAAGGACCAAGTTTGAAATTATCTACTAAGAAGGGCTTAGGCAAATGATTCCAATTATTTTGCTCAATATTTATTTATATATATTATAGATAGGACCTGAATGATATTACTTGATAATATACTGTTCACACTTATATTGCCATAGTCATCTAGGTGAGTTCCCTTTACCTTCTCTAATTGTTACTGCTATAAGTAAAACAAAACAAGACAGATAAAACACCCTCACCTTCCTTTTTTTTTTTCATTAGGGCTCATGTCAATGACTCAATGATTGTGAAAACTATATTCAGGCTGAAGTTGGTTAAGGCTGTTGGGTATGTTCATAAATTATAAAACCATATGGTTTAATTCAATGCAGTTGGTTCTTTCCCTTTCCAGTGTGACTGTTTGAATAAACGGTTGTTGATTCAATTTATTGATGTGTTTCTTTAGTTTTAATTTCTTTCTACCCTCACAACCACTTGCCTTGTGCGGTAATCTACCATATGGTCTCACTATCTCTAATTTATTTGTGACTCAAACTACATTTTTTCTACCCTCTTGCTAGGGTCAACTACCTGAGAATTTAAATCACTGGACATTTGAAGAGAAATAGAAAGCAGTTTTCCAGAGTTTAGAATCAACTGAAATTTAAGACAATAGGCTAAGGAAAGTACAAGAGCCAACTTTAATACTCATATAATTTATTCTAATAATATGATATGAGATATGCAGCCAAATATGTTTATTAATACCCACTACCCAAGTCTATCCCCTGGATTAGGCCACTTAAAAATCGTTTAGATTTATAGCTACTGACTCTTAAGGAAAACTGAAGATTTAAGGGGTTGGTGAATAGAGAATATCTCCAGAGTTAATAGACTAGCCATATTAATACACTCATGTCAAACTTAGGAAATCAAATATTTTTTCCCAATGCAGCAATATGTCAGCTTTCTCTACACCATTAAAAATTCCTAGTAATAAGATACCTCTGTGAAGTGGTTTATATGACTTCTATCTAGAATTTTCCCATGATTGCTTAAACCATCATTTCAAACTCTTTCCAGCTCTCAAATTCTTTCCACGGCATAGCATTTCATGAAGTGGTTCAACTTCACCTACTTCTCTTGACCTTAGTTCTTATATTTCAATTAAAATCACATTCTTCCACATAAAAATTTTAAACATATTGATAGGTCTCCAAATTTATTCCCTTACAACGGCCTGAATCTACAAAACCATTCCTTTGGAATATTTTTTTATCAAATTATATTCTTTCTTCTCAATGTATATGATATATTGACTAATTGTCTGATTTTTACAGTCAGAATTCTGAGTTATCTACCAATTAGGTGATAAAAATATATCAGGCTTCACATATCATTGTTAAAAGTCAACTATGAAGCTACATAGTACAGATATTTGGTTTGAGTAAAGACTAACTCAATTAGAAACATCAGAAAGGAGTATTTTGTTTTCTGAGAATATTGCTTTGGACATTTATGGAAAAAACACTGATATTCTGAAAACCAGTAAAGAGTCTTAAAGCATCCTAGATATTATGGTTCTCATAAAATGAGAAGTACCACAATTTTCATGGTATATAATTTATCTTTAAAAATGAAAAAAAGAATGACAAAACATACTTCAAGGAAGAGAAAACCACAGGCAAGAAAAAAATAAAAATGATCACTATTTTGAAGTCTTAAGGTATTATTAACTGATTTACAGAATGAATTTGATATTGCAAGGTTGAATGAAATAGAGCATGATACCTGGGCAGTTGGCCAACAGAATGGGTTCCTCTCTGCTCATCACTGTCTTGATGGATATATCATCATTTAGAGTCTAATGATAAGGTCTGAAAAGCTCAAAAGGAGATGAGGCCCACACACTCAGTTTTCCATTTTTTTGCACCAACCAAGGACACTGAGGCTGATGGAGAATGCAAAAATAAAAAGCATAATCTTGAATGTTTTCTATATGTTATTTTGAAATTATCTGGGGGAAAGAAGGCTTACCTACTAAAAACCACACCAAACACAATATGATGGAGTGTATTGGGAATTAAGTGGTCTCTTGTTTTGGTGATGCCATACTAATTCTGTCATTGTGCTTGAATTTGCTTGTTTCCTTTTCAGAAGAATACTTCTCCCACCTCTGTATGATGCAATGCATATGGGCAAGATATGTATGTGTGTGTATAATGGAATTTTTTGCTATAATTCTGATTGTAGCTCTAGACACTATTAAGGAAAGACCATCTATGTATATGTATTCTCCCAATATATACCTACTGTGCCTATGAATTATGACTGGAATTTTTAAAAATGGAAATTAGAGTTTATACTCAAACACGAACATTTAGAGACAAAATGCTATTAAAATTTTGTATTTAAATCTGAAAAAACTTGGACTGAAAATTATTTTTCTAAAGTAAAATTTTTCCAGAAAATCAGTTCCTCAAAACCCATTTGTAAGAACATTATTTTTCTAGAAAATGACATAACCGACATGCTACAATTATTTAGAAAATTGTTCATACATTTAAATATAGAACTGGTAAATAAATACAGAAAAAAGGCAAATACCACTGGTCTTGACCTCCACCATCTCTGTGGTTTTTTGTTTTGGCTTGGTTTTTGAAACAGGATCTCACTTTGTTGCTCAAGCTGAAGTTCAGCAGCATGATCACAGTTTACTGCAACCTCAGCCTCACACACTCCAGCGATCCTCCCACCTCAGTCTCCTGAGTAGTGGAGACTACAAGTGTGCGCCATCATACTCAGTTAATATCTTAATTTTTTTTTTTGTAGATACAAGTTGCCCAGGTTAGTCCTGATTTCCTAGGATCAAGCCATTCTCCTGCTTTGGGCTTCTGAAGTGCTGCAATTACATTACATGCGTGAGCCACCACATCTGGTGTCTGTACTTGAATTCTATTAGTTAGCTGAAGGAATTGGATATTAAGCAGATTTTATCTCTTTATAAGAAAAAATAGAGCGTTTTTATAATAGTTTTTCACTATAAGAATAAACAAAAAATTTCCTCTTTGCAGGGATTTTTCTAATATATGTAATTGTTTTGTCTATTTTCTCCAGTTCTATAATATTTAAAAATGTATAGGATAGTTACTGTAGGTATTTTCATGTGATTTTAACTATAAGTTCTTAAATATCATTAAATATACAGTATATTTTTTAAATTTTTATTTGTAATCTAACTGTGAAAAAATTATAATTATTCATTGATATTTTCTTCTTTTTAAAACTTACATAAGAAGGCTTAGAGATGAGGGACAATTACATTAATATATACAGTTATAAGTTCTCTTTTATATTTTATTATTGAATAATTAACTTCATTTACATTTCTACAAAATACGTTTCTCTGCTCCTTGAAAAGTCATAGTAGTACACGTGACTTGAACTTGGGAGAAATTTTGTTGATCATGGACTCCACTCATTTAGAATGTTTCAGTGTTGGCTACTTTGTTTTAAAACACCTTCTCATTATACATATATTATAACATTTCATCTTTTGGCATTATGGATTTTTAAAATTTAAAAACTTTATAACTTTTCTGAAATAAATTAAAAGAAACAACAAAATCTTAGAGTGTAATACTGGTAAAGAAATTTTTTTCAGCTTGGCATTAATGGACTAATCTGCAGCTACTTCAAATATTGTAATTAATGTACACGTACTAACATGGAACATGATCTACCATATATTGCCATGTGAAAATAATGTTATAAAATATTACATGTGGAATGTTATAGAATACTATATATGGGACATATGGAATACCGTGTGTGTGTGTGTGTGTGTGTGTGTGTGTGTGTGTGTGTGTGAATATATAATCTATAAAAATACACTTTCAGGGCTAGGCGCAGTGGCTCATGCTTGTAATCCCAGCACTCTGGGTGGCAGAAGTGGGCAGATCACAAGGTCAGTAGTTGGAGATCAGACTCACAAACATGTTGAAAGCCCATCTCTACTAAAAATACAAAACTTAATTGGGCGTGGTGGCACACGCCTGTAATCCCAGCTGCTTGGGAGGCTGAGGCAGGAAAATTGCTGGAGCCAGGGAGACAGAGGCTGCAATGAGCCAAGATCATGCCATTGCACTCCAACCTGGGTGACATAGTGAGACTCTGTCTCAACAAAACAACCAACCAACCAACAAACATACACACCCAGATGTGAATTGTGCATACCTTGGTGTAGTGGAATGTGGGAACAGGGTAGGAATCGGAGCACTTATACTTTTACTATGTAACATGCTTTTTTAAAAATAAGACTATGAATCACTTCTATAATTAAAATTTTAATTTGAACCTTATTAACTCTTGTATGCCATATGGATTTGTGACCACTACTCATTTAATTCAAGTTTTCTCAGGGATTTGCAGTTTAATGGTAGAAAACCATACACTGAGGTCAACTGTCCATCAAGTGATAGCTGAATCTAAGACCCTCAAATTTACCTTCTAAAATATGCTGGGATTTCTGTGGCATTTCCACATGATAGTACAAAATGTCAGTTCCTGAACTTTCCAGTGATGGATGAAAATTATTTTATGGCAGCAACTTGGCATTAAATATCTAGCTTATATTCAGAATGGCCATCATTTATATTTTTACACTTCTAATGAATTATTTTCCCTCTACTATCTTTTAAAAATATTTTTTTGCACCTGCTAGAGGCTGTTTCTTGTAAAACTAGTCACTTGCCATGAAAATGTGTAATTGAGCATGGAATTAGTTATTTATTTTCTATGTAGATAGGTGACTACATAATTTAAGCTTGGCATCTTGCTGATAAAAAAAAGTTATGCTTAAAGGAAAAGTTATCAGGCCAGGCACAGTGGCTCATGCGTGTAATCTCAGCACTTTGGGAGGCTGAGGTGGGCAAATCACCTGAGGTCAGGAGTTGGAGACCAGCCTGACCAACATGGAGAAACCCCATCTCTACTAAAAATACAAAAAATTTGCTGGGCATGGTGGCACATGCCTGTAATCCCAGATACTTGGGAGCCTGAGGCATTTGAATCACTTGGACCTGGGAGGCAGAGGTTGCAGTGAGTCAAGATTGTGCTATTGCACTGAAGCCTGGGCAACAAGAGGGAAACTCCATCTCAAAAAAAGAAAAAGAAAAAGAAAATAAAGGAAAATAAAAAGTTACCAGTGTAGGCTGCAGGCTCTAAAGGGGTATTCAGTTCAAAAGTACCATTCCAACCTTTTGGAATTCCTTTTTTTCTCATTTTTTTTTCGTAATATTATAACCAGAATCATGCATTAGGCTGAATACTTTCACCATGAATACTATTTAATCAGGAATGTGCCATTGTTACAATAGCTTCCACCTCTCTGGCTTTTCTTTCCACTCCAGGGTTACCATCACTTTTTCTCATTACTCCATGAAACTTGGAGTGTTTTTGGCTGTCATAAAGCAGGAGGTTAGTGTTATAAAATTCTTAAGTGGAGATAAAACCTTTGGCTAGTTCCATTTGACCTCCTTCCATAGGTGAGTTTGGCATTATGCTTAGCAGGAGAAGAGATTCTAATGCATTCCACCTGACTCATTTCAGAGAAGCCTTGGTTTGTGTCATTTGGGGCACATGACCTTGTATGTGGAGGGTATCCTCTATCTCCACGTTTGCTCCTCTTTCAAGTTATGAAACAGGAGTTCTTGCCAACCACACTTGCAAGTCTATATTTGTTGAAATTCTTCAAATGGATGACATGCTTCTTGAGAGCAGAAATACATTCTGTGCTATTTATAGTAAATGTGCTATATGTAGTACTAAATGTATAACGTTAAATGTATAATATTCAATGAAGATAAACAATATTATAGGATAATTATTAAGAACACAATGAATAGGAGCACAGTTTTTTCCTGGTTCTACCTGGCTCAGCCATTTATCTTCTAAATTTTAGCCAAAGCTGAATGCACCTCAGAATAAAATAATAATGTGTGCCCATCTCAAAAATAATGTTGTGATGTTTGAAAACACCTGTAAAGCACTGAGAAAAATGGTGGGTAGAAAAACAATTACCTATAAGCACTGAATATATTTAGTTGTTACTAAGTATTATGACTTGTGGCAAACACAATAAAACTTTTAAACTAAATTTACTCAAAATATATTTTTTTCCATTGGGTGCTAATATCCAGTATTATACCAAGATAGTCACTATAATGTTTAAGGAGTACATTTTAGCAATTTTGAGTTTATACTTTTGTTTTTAAAAGCACAGCAATTTGGGGGAAGTTTCTTAAACTTCATAGTTCAAATGCCCAAAACTAGCCCTAACTTTGTCAATGACTTGAGACAATTATTTTCTGTATATACTCAAATCAATTATTTGAAAGAAGTGTACCAAGCTACATAGAAGCAACAGATTAAAATTATTCCTAATTATTGAGTTTTTAAGTAAAATGCTTAGCTGTACTACGGCCAGACTTTTAAATAGCCAAGTACCTAAGTATTCTAAATCTAATTATTTTTACTGTCCTTAAAACCCAATTACACCAAATGATTTAAAGCTATTTACCTTAAATATTGATCTGCTGTGGCTTATTTCATTTTATAACAATATTCTCCAAATATCTTCATAGCATTAAAAAAACTATATCTTAAAACACCAAACAGTAACGTTATTTTTATTACCTTATTTTAAAATGCTAGATTACAACCATTTTAATTTAACCAGACACCTATTATTGACTTTCTTGCTAAGAGATATCTAATGCCAAATGGAAATTGGACTTTGGAAATGTGTGTACAATTAAGCAAGCACAAATGTGCCTTTCAAAAAAAATTAGAAAAAGTGCAGACAGCTGCTGCCTAGTGTTGTCAAAAAGTATGAAAAAATTACACAGATAAAATGTAAAACTCTAAATAATTTTATACCACTGTTGTTGAAATATTTATTTGCAAATGTTGTGACTCTACTGTTGGCATGTCTTCGCTCTATGGTGAGTTACATTTTTGAAGACCAAAAACACTATGTAAAAAAAGTAAATAAGTTTAATGCATAGTTATATGTCCTTTGATTATAAAATTTCTACTTCATTAACTTTATGTCCATGTTTTTTTTTAATAAAGGTGTTTTTATTACTTAATATATTTTTTAAAATATAGCAGATCAAATGGATTTCAGACAGAAGTAGGAATACTTATGTCCATGTTTGAAGTGAAATATATCCTTTGAATTATTCTTTTGCAGCAGAAGACTTCATTTGCCTAAAATTTAAAACAAAAATTCAAGAGGTAAAAATAGAAAAAAAATTCTATTTGTCTTCTAACATATGAGTGTGTGTGTGTATCACTGTCATGCTAGACAAGGAATTACTTTTCTGATATTTGGTTTGTTTATACATGAATCTGTTGTTTTAAGAATAAAAATGATGCAAAATTTATAATTTGAATAGTTCCTTGTTTAAATGCATACTGTCATACATACCAAAATAAAGATAAAATGTATGTAACATAAAATAAGATTGGTTTGGTCAATTATTATATAAATATAAAATATCATTGGTTTGTTAGAACAGCTGGGGTTTTAAAATAACAATAACTAACAATATCATATTTCCCTTCATGAAAAAATGAAATTACTATGTTATACAGTACAAATTCAAACTATTAGAGAGATTAAATTAACTATAAAAATATGGAGGTGGCATTTTTGATGTTTTACAATTATTAAGAATATGTATATGTGAACATAAAAAACATTATGATATGCATTCCTCTAAATTACAAAATGATCCTATAAAATTAATGTTTAAAAAATTAACTTTCACTTATGTAAAGATTCCCTATTAATTTTAGGAAAATACTTGATTGCTGTTGGGGAAAACAGCAAAGGAGAAAGGACTTACAGAGTGCCTACGTAAATTGGTCATGAGTAACATATAAACAAGGAATAAGGTGCAGAAGAAAGCAGGAGGCCTCTGAGGAGGAAGACCTCTTCATGCCTCATGTTCCGGTGCAGGGTGACTTAGGCTCTGTTACCATAAACATTGTGCTCAAGGATGTAAAACCCCTTCATAGAACTATGACGTAGCCAGACTTGTAGCTCCTTGTAAGGCCCATGTTCCATCAGCTGTACATAGATAATAAGCTAAAGATAACCACGTTCTTGTTTTGTGAAACTCCCAAACCGCCACTGTTATCAATCCTTAGGATGACACACCAGTGCCGACTCACTGACTCACTTCTGGCTCACTGATTCACTCCACCCCTACCCTATAGATCAAAGTGATTGTAATCAATAAATAGTGTGGGGTCTTCACTGTCTCCTCCAGTAATGAGTGATGGCTCCCTGGTCCCATTTTCTCTCTTAATCTGTCTTTTTCTCATTCCTTTGTCACCACTGAACTCAGGGTACGCATGGGTGTGATGTGGGGCTGGTTCCTTACAGATTGCAAACCGTTAATTTCAATACATTGGACTTTATAGATTTTTAGAGTTAACACATGCACGTTTATCAGGTCACGCTCTCTGTTCTAGTTTCAGGTTGTCAAGAGTAATCCTTGGCTTGCAGAGCAGAACTCCACTATCTTCTTTGATCTTCACATGGTAGACTTAACTCTGTGTATCTGTGTCTTCACATAGCAATCTCCTTTCAGTGTCATCTCTTTCTCTGAGTTCCTTCTCTTCTTACAAGAAATCTAGTTATATTGAAGTAAGGGTCAACTGCACTCTACAATGACTCTGTCTTAACTAGATTATAACTGAAAAGATCCTGTTTTCAGATAAGGTGATATGCAAAAGTATTTCACATAACTTTCAGGGGAATGAAATTCAATTCACAACAGGAAGAAAGTGAATTCATTCACCCTCATCATTAGTGTATAATCTATGATGATAAAAGGGAAGCAACTTCTAAAGATTTGAAAACAGTAGATATTATTTTCAAATGGAGGTTTTAAACTTTACACAGGAACTGGAAAGGCCAAGTTTAAAAGAATAAAAAACTTATGAGACTTTAGAATCTCTTTTTTAGAGGCTTTTGAACAGGAATCTATTTGGATTTTGGAGAGAGTTATTACGGTGTAAAGTCATATTTAACAACTACATGCCATCTCAATCCTTCCTGCTCAACTGAAGTTTTGTGACGTGGTTTTTCAAGGTGATTACTCAAAGCTCTGTGAGACATATTTCAGTGATATATAAATATCAGAGAAATCAGAGGACAAGTGATTGGCTGGCTATTGTTGGAGCGAAGTTCTGAAGAACTTGTTAACCCTTTTCCCAATTGCCTGGAGAATTCTCACCAGTGGTGCTTGTGGCTGCAGTGTTTACCCCCAGATCTTTGCCACAAAATATCTTGTTTTTATTATTTTCACATGACTCTAGTATATCAACTTTAGAAACAAACGATACTCTATTTATAACATTCTGTTTTTAGCAGTGGTATTTCCATTGACAAAACATAGTAATTCTCAATTGCTAAAAATGTCAAATCCTAGAAAATGTAGCATTCCTATGTGTGATGTTAACATCCTTCTCAAATGATGATCAGTTGTTGGCTGAAGGTTCCTTTGATGAATCTGATTTTTCCAAAATAGATAATTCTGATGATTCAGATGATTCTGTTCTTAGTTCTGTTTAGAAATAACTCCAGGAACAGTTTTTATATTTTATTTTCACGTTGCAAATCAGTCAGATTTACTTCAACTTCAAAGTGCTTTTTTCTTTTTCTTTTTTTTGGGGGGACAGAGTCTGGCTCTGTCACCCAGGCAGGAAAGCAATAGCACCATCTCAACTCACTACAACCTTCACTCCCTGGGTTCAAGGGATTCTCCCACCTCAGCGTCCTAAGTAGCTGGAATTACAGGCCACGCCATCACTCCCAGCAAATTTTTGTGTTTTTAGTACAGTCAGGGTTTTACCATGCTGCTCAGGCTGGTCTCAAACTTCTGACCTCAAATAATCCACCTACCTTGGCCTCCCAAAGTGCTGAGGTTGCAGGCATGAGCCACTGCGCCCAGCCAAAGTGCATATTTATGTAAAATTAAATGAATGTTGTAAAGGAGCGACATTTTTTTCTGTCTTAAACAGGGGAAAAGAATGCAATCCTGTTTTTCATGTATAAAAGATGTGCCCTCGAGAGAGACAGAATTGCTATAGACCCATGCTGTGTTTTCTCCAAGAAGGACCCTGGAAAGGAGAAAAAATGAAGCTAAACAAGTATCAAGGGAATCCTTGTGGTGGAAGAAGAGTTTGGGAGGACCTGAAACATAGATTAATTAAGGATTAATTTAGAGACTAATTTAAAAGTTTACGCTTATTATTTTTTTTTTGTCTTTTTGCTTTTTCCCTTTTGTGGAGAACAGGGTCTCACTCTATTGCTCAGGCAGGTCTCGAACTCCTGAGCTCAAGCTATCCTCCTGCCTCTGCCTCCCTAAGAGCTGGGATTACAGGCGTGAGCCACAGTGCCTGCCCTAAAAGGTTAAAGATCAAGAACCATGAGGGAGTCCCCAAAGTAACCATGAAGGTGTTCACAAGGGAAAAATAATCATTAAATATCCAGAGAGCAATGGTAAAACCAGCTTCCCACACAGAACAATGGCATCAATAATTTCTTACCTACCTCTACCCCAATCACCAACTCCATGATGCATCCTAAACTGCAATGAGCAAGGCAGCATTCACATTTATATTTGACCTGAGCCAAGGAAGCCTAAAAAGAAAGTTTAAAGTTTTAATTTCTGCTTGAAACTCAGTTTTGTTAGATTTTGAGAAATTATACAAACAGCCAGAAAATGGAATAGGCTTTTCTGAGTTCGCATCTAGGTTCAAAAGAAGAGACAGTCCTACTAATTTTGAAAAATGAGGGAGAATAAAAATAAAGGTACTTACGTCCTCAGGAATTTGACTTTCTTAATAGAAT
Organism: Callimico goeldii; assembly: GCA_963573925.1. NCBI lineage: Eukaryota > Metazoa > Chordata > Mammalia > Primates > Cebidae > Callimico > Callimico goeldii. The sequence goes on from CAUYOR010142646.1 coordinate 19,832, forward strand.
GATTTTTGTAACATATATTAAATTCTGTAGAACCAAGATCAGAAAAATTCTCTGTTCTACTTTTGTGGATAATCATCAGGGATAGTGCCCATGGCCACTAAGTAGCATTAGAAAATTTAGCTCTTTTGCAAGCTACTTCATACTGTCTAGTTGAAACTAAAGATTACGTTACTGTGGTCAGACTTAAAGAGTCTCTTGGCTTTGTAATAATATTAAATTTAGAAGTCTTTTGATTGCTTTGTATCTTAGGGATATTTTCTCAAATTGATTAATCCATGTGTGGTACCTATTCCATTTAACAGAGAATATTAAATATTAAATAGAAACAGATTGTGAATAAGAAAAACCATTTGCACATCACCAATAACAAATTGCTTACACACAAAGGCAAATACTTTTGAACTGATTTCTTAACTATCTCAATGAAACACCCTCTCCAAAGCCCATCTCTTACTTAAGTTGTGGCTCTGATTTAACTTGAACAGAGCGAACATCTCAAACACTCGATAAGGCTTATCACAAATTTATTAAATTCTACTGAAAGGATTTTGACACATACTTAGGCAGGAAACATGAACAAACAGAGCCTTTATTAAAAATTTAAATGTGCATTAAAAAGTGTAAAGGAAAACTTGTCCTTCAAGAGTCATTAATTCCCTTTTTACTGAAACCATGATTTAAATTTAAATCTATAAATCATTTATTTATGGTGGCCTTATAATACCACTGCATAAATAATCATATCAAAATTAATGAAGAAATTCATGAGTTTACATATGTGAGGCAGTGAAGATAGGATATGCATTTCTACTTCAGAGCCCCAAAAGAAGACTGATTTTTTAAATTAACTTTTTAATCATATTCCACCTGAACAAAATATATATGTGTGTATATATGTGTGTATGTATACATATATACACATATGTACACACACACACACACACATATATATTAGAATGATATAAACTTGTCTCTTCTGGTGGAAAAGTAATTTAGGTAAAAGAAATATGGCCATATGAAAGAATATACAGAGTATATATCTCTTTCAACAATGAGATGAAACATTACTTTGCTGAAATAATTGAGTTCCATTCTGCATGGTTGGGGAAAGATGGGTGCATAACGGGGATAATTTGATTCTCCTGCTAGCTAAGGACAGGGAATAAACCACAATGTGCTACTGCCTCTGCTATTGTGGCAGATATTTTCATACACCTCACTTCTAAAATTTCAGCAAAATTCATATTTCAAAAGACCTAGAGAAAAATGCAGTGCATCTTCAGGACTCTTTGGTCCTTATCTTTACTTTTTCTCATTTGCCTTCTGACTTTGGAAAATAGACGTTTGTGGTTTTGAATGGTCAGTGACATATGTAGAGATCAGGGCAGAGTTACTAATTGATTATGGTTTTCTAATGCTCTATGGTTACAATGTAAAAAGATTTCTCAGGGGAAGTTAATAATTTTTTAAAACAGATAGGGAGACACTTTGGAAGATTGGTTTGTAAATTATGTAATTGTCCTCACTTTATATTTTAAATAGGATAGAAATGTCATTTATAAGTAAGTAAAGAAATCTAAAATTTATTTTAGCAGATATTAAACTTTCAATAAGGTATTAAAATATGTATCTTTGTGCCATTGACTTTCTATGGGCTTGAAAATATTAAAAAGTTGCTCTACATCACAAACTGTGTTATGAGACTGTGTGTTGTTCAGAGACAGAACAAAACAACCATTGTACATTACAAAATTCTAACAATAGGTATGTATTTACTTAGTCTTAGATAATCCCATATTTATACACAGTTGATAAATATATAATATGAGGATATAAATATACTACATTCAACTATACATATATCAGTCAAACAAATAAATAAAACTAGACCCTGTGTTTTAGGCTTAACCTAATTCAAAAAATGTAGTTTGGTGCTTATGTGAGCTCTACAGCTTACATAGCTTAATTTCCTCTGACATCTATCATAGTCAAAGCAAATAAAATATTAGAAAAAATGCCTCTGAATTATTATGTAGTGTGGTAAACTGGGCAGCGCTGATAACAAATGTATTTTTTCAAATAAATATAAATTTCAAGGATAGAAATTTGATCTATTAGTGTTTTAATGAAATAATTCTGAATTATCTGCATGAATCCTATATATAATTATATAATTATGTATTACTATAACACATATATGTATATGATAAGTACTCAATACCATTGACAGGTTATCAGATACTGCAACTTTAAATGAAATGGCATGTAACAAAACCAATCTTTTCTTTCTCATCAGCATTATAACAAAATGACACTGAGTAAAACAATGTTATCTGAGGAACTGCTATATGTTATTTTTCTTAAAGCCACAATTTTCAAGAACCTATTTATGACATTTAGTGAGGACTTATTTCAGTATATAACTAAATAAACACACATGTAGATAAAAAGTACATATATCAGGAACAAAGAAAAACATAATAAACTAATTTTAAAAATTCATCTCCCAGAAACAGCTATGCTAAATATTTTAGTTATATGTCCTTTTGGTTCAGAGGACGAAAATACAACTGAAACAGTAAAGACCGGGTTCTCTTTATCTGGTATAAAACTGGGAGTGACATACAATCATAGATTGATAATATCTCCATATTAGATGGGACAGTGATTAAAAAAATTTGTATATAATTAAGATAAGGAAAATTCAGGTCACTTTTCCATTGGTTAATGAACTCATTTTCAAAACCTTTGCAGTCATTCATATGACCCTTAAATATTTAAGATATAGAGGAATTCACAACTTTGAGATAAGGTATGCTATTTCTGTGAATGCAATTAAGTAGTGTGTTTCAACATTAAACTCTTTTTCAGTCATTTTATCATTTATTCTACTCTGGTTTCTGGTGTGACACAAATAAATTCCACCTTCACACCAGGAGCAAGATTTATATAGATCAACACATTATACATGCTTTTTTTTTTTGTCTTCAGATTGTATAAACCCAATGCATAAAATTATTTTTTACCAAAGTCATTTAAATTGGTGTGGCTCATTTGACAGAAAGGTTGATCAAATTCCCAGTGGCTCAGTTTAAAAATTGAAGACCTAAGATTTTAAATCAATGCAATCTGTTTCTTAGTTTCATTCTTTTTAAAGCCAAATGACCAGTGGAAATCTATTTAATCTCTGTGACCTAATTTCTTCATATGCAGCATAAATATAATAATACTATATAACAAAAAAGGTTATAAAAATTATGTGACATATAACATGTAGTATGTAGAACAGTATTTTGGTATAATGAATATTCAAAAAGTCTACCCATTGTTTTCATTATATTATTATTTCTGTGTGTATACAAATAAGAGAAGAAATAGAGAAAAGTCAACTTCAGTCTGTCAATAAATTTCCAAGAAATTAATTTAAAACACATTTTGAAGAAACCTGATGAGGAAATAATTTTAACTTCATGAGAAATGAAGTGGGTTAAATTTAGAATAAACACTTTTCACCTCTTGTTTGGGCAGGTGGAGAAGCTTTGTTCCACAACATCATCCAGGACCCTAATTTTTCTTCCCTAATTTTCCTCCATCTTCCTCTAGAATATTGTGCTTGATTCATTTCCCAGCCTACATGAAGAAAAAAGGATAATTTCCTGGGCAAAGCAATTTCATTTTGAATAGGTAAGTTGAAAGTTGACCATACACGTTCTGCTCATTTTCATTGGCAAGATTTTCATAAGGCCACACCCACCTGCAAGGGAAGTCGGAAAATACGGTGCTCATCAGGATGGCCATAGGTGATGGTAGGATAAAAGAATCAATTTGGGGAGGGGAGAGAACTTCCATTGGGCCAAATTTCCTCACCTGAAAAACAGACCAAAAATAATAGCCATCCTTTATTGCATGTCTGCTCTCCTGGCCCTATTACGGTTTCCAGTTGCTTTGGGTGTGCTATCTCTTACCCTCACAAGAATGTGGCAAGACAGACATCCTTTTATTACTGATAAAAAACTGAAATTCAATAAGTTAAAGCAATTTGCCAGTGCTCACAGATTTAGTGGCAAATGACACTGATAGTCTTAGTGTAGAACAAGTAAGAGAAATGTTAAACGAAACAAGCCTAAGGCATTTGGTTACCCTGAATGTCAATCATACATCCATCACCTGAAGAGGAGATTGGAGCTGACTGCCTTAAATTCACATTAGTATGATATAAAATAAATCACATTTATCCAACATATATTTATTAACTGATATAAACAATGATGAATGCTATCAACTATAATGAATATGTATAGAATCCACGCTCAGTCAGCTAACTTTAGGTTGTTTAACAAACAGGCTATTTGTGTGTCTGATTCACTTACATTTTATATTATTTGATCTCATAGCTCAAAACACTAACTTACAGCCAGCTATAACTCCCTGGCCTTTCCAGACTAAGCTTTGAAATCAATACCAAAGTTTGGATCCAATATTTGAGCAGAAGAAAATATTCATTCCCAAATACCAATTATCAGTGATTTTGGATGTCAATCTAAATTAAACAGCAAAGTCTTTGGAGATTTCTTCCAGGTAACAGCAATTTCTTATTAGGACTGCTTCATTTATTAGTCATTTGAGCACAGGCCTAGGCTTAATTACTTTTCAGAGATGCAGAAAAATATTTTGATTATGTAAAAAAAAGAGAAGCATTGGTTTACAGAAGAATAAAATGTTACAAAATTAAACTTTAGGAATATATAATTGTATGTTTAGCAAAAAATTGTATTTATCAGACTACTGAAACACAAACCAAATCTTGTATAGTTACACATAAATATCTTTTCATGTGGAATATGAGTGAATTTCTATATGTTTAATATGATATGAGGTGAAGCTGCAAAAATTAATAAATAAGACCTAGGAAAATCTTAATATACTCTTACTATGCCTGATACTGGCAAAAGAAAAATCTTCTTTAAGTGCATAAGACAGTGATGGACATAATCAATTAAATTCCTGATGTTCAGGAAATTCTAGTCAGTTGCGTGTTACTGCTCTGCTTAAAGGAGGATAATGTGTGACATCTAAATTGTCCTGAGCCATCAACAAAATATATTTATTTATATATATAAATTATTTTTATATATAAATATATATATATTTTATATATAAATATATATATAAATATAATTATTATTTTAGGACTAAGTAGCCTTAAATTACTCTTCCATTACTGAGGCACTATAAAAATTATTTCATTAAGTCATTTCTCATCCATAAAAGGAAAGGCAATAGAATGGTATGGTCGGAAAGGCAATGAACTGACCCTTCAATAACTTAAGGTCTCAGTTTGTTCCTCTATGAAATAAGAAAATTTAATTACATCAATATATCCTATCTTGGTGTCTATGACCTATAAATGAGCTTCAGGAAATTCATTAATATTATGAAGTTTTATGTTCGTGTGCACTTTATTTTTAATAGAAAGTATCCTTAGTTTCTGAAACATTATTAATAGAGATGCAAAGAATGCAAGTAGGTAAGTGGCTTTGTAAATGTGTCATTGTGTATGAGTCATTATACGTAAGATTCATTCAATAGTATATATTTAGTGATGATCATGTTCAAGGCAAAATGCCCATCTGTTTTATATCCATGAATAGAGATATGAGGAAGGGCCATCACAATATAACAGTTTAATGTTTGCTTTTTTAGTGTTCCCTTTCTGAGTTATCTAATCTCTTCTATTTTTAGCAATAGAGTCATAGCTGAACCTGAAAAGGCATCTTTCCTGTCTGCATATGTGACTGCCAGTGAGCATTTATTCACATCGGTTACTGTGCATGATCTAAGGAGGCTGTGACTACATGATTTGTGTGGTTTGTGTATTGACACCTGGGGATAGTTAAGAAGAAGGGGACATAAAGTGGTCAGTCCAGTTCTCAACAGCCTTTAGTATTGTCATGTGCACTTTTTGCATATGCACTTATTTTTGCAGTATGAGAGGATTAAACAAAGAGTTGAAGAAGACAACCTTGCACTGTAATTATGAAGACACAGAAACTGAAGAGCTTGTGCTGAGCCTTAACCTGTTCTAGGTGCCGGGGATGTTATAACATATGTGTTTCCTGACATCTAGGTAGGAACTTGATAAATGGCATTATTCAAAAGGAATACAAACAAATAGTTTCCATTGTTACTCTCAATGTCAAGTGATCTGTACCTATCAGCTCCTAAGATATAAGGAATCCAGAGTTACATATTTTGTAATCTTTTCCCTGCCCTATATCACCTCCCCCAAGATCTTTCCACTTCAATCACAACTAAATTTGATCATCTGTGAATCTGATAGAAGTAGTTGAGGAAACCACAAGAGAATTATTTGTTTTACCTTTCCATTTTTTTTTTCCATTTGGCAGATGAAACTTTTCTATCGTCAAGGTTTTCAAGAAGATACTGAAGTAACTAAGTCCAAATGGGTAGATAAGCCCAGAAGTATACTTTCTTATAAAGAAAGCAGTTTAAAGTAATTTAAGCTTGATGCTCAGAGATTAATTTCAGAAAGAAGACTTTCAGCCATAAGGCATGTGTGTGATAAGGAAAATTCAAAAGGAGAGGTCACAGTCAATTCTGGACACATTTGAGTCTGTCTATTCCTTGCTAGGTGACAGGGATTTCAACATGAATAAGATGTACTTTTTACCTTCACGGAGCTGAATCTAACCATGAGAAAATATATGTAACTAGACATAACTAGCACCTTTACCAAGCCCTGTCTTCACCAGGCAATGTCAAAATAACTAAAATAATTTCTATGTTCCATCTCATATCCAGATTCTCATTTTCTCATCTCCTATTTTCAGCTTAAGAGTTAAAAAGGGACCTGCTGAATTTACATCATAGTACTTTCTTTAATCTGTCATATTTTCAGATAAAATAAATAAACCCATCTGTGTATCCCATTAATACTTCAACTGTCTCTGTCTTGTGGTGATTATATTAATTTAGGTATCACTTCCTGCTGTTCTTGCATAACATCAGTTAGTTTTATTTATGTAGTTAGAGCACTGCCATTGCAGACTTCCTACAAATGTTTGATGACTGATTTAATTCATACTAAAAATCAGGGCTGACTGACAATTATTAAATAGGCTGTTCCTCTAATAACCATTTGCTGCAGAAGAGCTCTCCAATAGCAATAAAAATTGTATAAAACAAAGATACCAGGGTATCTGGATGGTTCAGTTATGGTACACTATTGGGGAAGGGGTATGCCTAGCTTTCATGAAGACAAATACAATATGAAATGAGAAAGAATGTATTAATGTGGCTTGATTTTTTTCTTTCATAAATAACTTTGAAGATCTTTTAAATACATCTTGTAATCAGAGCCATAGTCAGTCTTGTATCTCTAGGCCAGGTGTTTATCAAACCCCTAAAGTCTTTTGGTAAAACAAATGCCCATTATCAATGAAAAATACCTTTTCCAAAAATATTTTATTATTATACTAGCTAATATTTTGGATAATTCAAGTAAAAAAATTACACATAGTTGTCAGCACTGTTGCATACTCAACACATCTTTCAAGTTTACTGCTGACTGATTCTTAGGCTCATCATGAGTTATCATCACTACACCAGGTAAATTTGTCTATGGCAGGCAATATCACGATTGTTCGGAATCTTAGGATTATAAACAAAAAGCATCAGATTCCATTCTGGCTTAGTGTAATCAAAATACTTTATGATGCCATTCCATAGATTTATGTTCTGTCTGCTGGTGACAGAAATAAAGTTCTAATAATAAATTGCTTGCCAGAAATTCAAGTTACAAAAAGAGGAAATTGATATTGCTTCTCCATTCTCCAACCAATCTGACAATTACCCTCTTCTTCTCTCATCTGAAGTCTTATTATTTATGTGCAAGAAAGATAAAAAAGAAACTTATCAAAATGTATTTTCTTCTCATCTTTCTCAAATCTCTCTTAAATAGAAAGAAGATATATGAAGCAATCACATAATTATATGTTAAATGGGTGTAAGTGCTGAGTTAGCAAATAAAGTTCTCCTTAATACTTTGTGTACAATAGGGTCTTTTAGACTTAATTTTAGTTTTTGAAGTATTTTTTTAATTTGACATTTGTGACATTTTATGATTTATTTTTGTTGATGTGTCACTTCAAAGAATAACAAAAATATTAATTTTTATTTAATAAATTTTTTTATTTTTATTTTTTATAAGTTCTTTTTTTATTTTTTATTTTTTTTAAGATGGGGTTTCATCGTGTTGGTCAGGCTGGTCTTGAACTCCCGACCTCAGGTGATCTGCCTGACTTGGCCTCCAAAGTGCTTGGATTACAGGCGTGAGTCACCACGCCCGGCCTTAATAAACTTATTTTTATCTTTCTTTTTTTTTTTTTATTTGTTTGTTTTGAGACGGAGTTTCGCTGTTGTTACCCAGACTGGAGTGCAATGTCCAGATTATTTAATTACCCAGGTAATAAGCATAGTATCTAATAAGTAGTTTTACAAACCGCACCCTCCTTTTAACCTCCACCCTTAAATAGACCCAAGTGTCTGTTGTTCCTTTATTATTTGAATTTTTAATAATAGGCATTCTACACTGATATAATATCTCATTGTGGTTATGATTTGCATTTCTCTCAGTATTAGTGATGGTGAGCCTTTTTTTCATATGCTTATTGGTGGTGTGTATATCTTTTTGAAACGTGTCTTTCACATCCTTTGTCCACTTTTTAATAGGGTTGTTTTTTTGCTTGTGGTTTAAGTTCCTTATAGATTTTGAATATATTTGATCCCTTCTTGGATGCAAAGTTTGCAAATATTTTCTCCCATTCTGTCTGTTGTCTGTTTGCTTTTTTGAAAGTTTATTTTGCTGTGGAGAAGATCTTCAGTTTAATTAGGTCCCATAGGTCAATTTTTGTTTTTGTTGCAATTGTTTTTTGACGTCTTCATCATTAAATCTTTGCCAGGACCTATGTCCAGAATAGTTTTTTCCTAGGTTATATTTCAGGGTTTTTATAGTTTTATATTTTATATTTAAGTATTTAATCCATCTTGAGTTATTTTTTGTATATGGTGTACAGAAGGGCCCAGCTTAAATCTACTGCATGCGCCTACCCAGTTATCCCAGAACCATTAACTGAATAGGGAGTCCTTTCCCCATTGCTTATTTTTGCCAACTTTGTTGGAAATCAGATTGTGTGAGTAGTTGTATAGCATGATTTCTGGGCTCTCTATTTTGTTTCATGAGTGAGTCCTTTCCCCATTGCTTATTTTTGCCAACTTTGTTGAAAATCAGATTGTGTGAGTAGTTGTATAGCGTGATTTCTGGGCTCTCTATTTTGTTTCATGAGTGTTTCTGGTTTTGTACCAGTACGATGCTATTTTTGTTACAGAAGCCTCGCAAAATAATTTGAAGTCGGGTAATGTGATGCCTTCAACTTTGTTATTTTTATGTGGGGTTGCTTTGGCTATTTGGGCTTTTTTTGGTTCCATATGAATTTTAGCATAGTGTTTTCCAATTCTCTGAAAAAAATGTCATAGGTAGTTTGACAGGAATAGCATTGAATCTGAAATTGCTTTGGGCAGTATGGGCATTTTAACTATGTTGATTCTTCCTATCCATGAGAATGGAATGTTTTTTTGTTTTGTTTTGTTTTTGTCCATTTGTGTCATCTCTGATTTCTTTCAGCAGCATTTATAATTCTCATTGAGAACTTTTACCCCCTGGTTAGCTCTGTGTGTGTGTGTGTGTGTGTGTGTGTGTGTGTGTGTGTGTGCGTGCACGTGTATGTGTATATGTGTCTGTGTGCTTAGTTATTGTGGAAGGGATTGCATTTTTGATTTGGATCTCAGTTTGGGTGTTATTGGTGTGTAGAAATGCTACCGACTTTTGTACATTGATTTTGTATCCTGAAAGTTTGCTGAAGTTCTTTATCAGATACAGGAGTTTTGGGCAGAGACTATGAGGTTTAATAGGTATAAAATCATCTTGTCTGCAAACAGATAATTTGACTTATTTTCTTCCTATCTGGATGCTTTCTATTTCTTTCTCTTGCCTGATTGCTCTGGCTAGTACATCCAGTACTAAGCTGAACAGAAGTGGTGAGAGTGGGCCTCCTTGTTTCGTTTTGATTCCCAAAGGGAATGCTTTCAGCTTTTGCTCATTTAGTATAATGTTGGATGTGGGTTTGTCATAGATTGTTCTTATTATCTTGATGTATGTCTAATTTGTCAAAAGTTTTTAACATAAAAGGATGTTAAATTTTATCGAAAGCCTTTTCCACATCTATTGAAATGATCATGTGGGTTTTTAAAGAAATTTGTTTATTATTATACTTTAAGTTCTGTGATACATGTGCAGAATGTGCAGATTTGTTACACAGGTGTACATGTGCCATGGTGGTTTGTTGTACCCATAAACCTGTCATCTAGGTTTTAAGCCTAGCATGCATTAGGCATTTGTTCTAATGCTATACCTCCCTTTGTCCCCCGACTCCCTGACAGGTTCCAGTGTGTGATGTTTCCCTCCCTGTGTACATGTGTCCTCATTGTTCAACTCCCACTTATGAATGAGAACACGTGGTGTTTGGTTTTTTGTTTTGTGTTAGTTTGCTGAGAATGATGGTTTCCAGCTTCATTTATGTCCCTGCAAAGGACATGAACTCATTCTTTTTAATGGCTGCATAGTATTCCATGGTATATGTATGCCACATTTTCTTTATGCAGTCTATCATTGACGGGCATTTGGGTTTGCTCCAAGTCTTTGCTGTTGTAAACAGTGCTGCAATAAATGTGTGCATGTGTCTTCATAGTAGAATTTTTGATTTCTGTTTATGTGATTAATCACATTTATGGATTTGCATATGTTGAACCAAACTTACATGCCAGGGATAAAGCCGACATGATTATGATGGATTTGCTTTTTTATGTGCTACTGAATTCAATTGGCTAATATTTTATTCAGGATTTTTGCATCTATGTCTATCAAGAATATTGCAGCATTATTTATAATAGCCAAGATTTAGATGAAACCTATGCATCCATCAACAGATGATTTGGTAAAGAAAATATGGTACATATACACAATGGAGTGCTATTCAGCCATAAAAAAGAATGAGATCCTATCATGTGAAACAGTGTGGATTCAACTGGAGATCATTATGTTAAGTGAAATAAGCCAGGCATAGAGGACAGACATTGTACCTCTCACTTATTTGTGGGACCTAAAAATCAAAACAATTTAATTCATGGACACAGAGAGTAGAAGGATGGTTACAAGAGGCTGAGAAGGGTAGCTGGGGACTGGGGAAAACATGGGGATTGTTAATGCATACAAAAAAGTAATTTTAAAAAATGAATGAGACCTATTTGATACAACAACAGTGTGACTATGGTCAGTAATAATTTAATTGTACGTTTAAAAATAACTAAAAAAGTGTATTTCGCTTATTTGTGACACAAGGATAAATGCTCAAGGGGATAGATACCCTATGCTTCATGAGGTGATTATTTCACACTGCATGCCTCTGTTAAAATATCTCATGTACCCAGTACATATATATGGTGTACCCTCATGTACCAGGTATATATATATATATATACCTACTGTGCACCCACAATATATTTTAAAGGTATGTTTGAGACCAAAAGCATCTCAGCAGGAGTTAGACACTGAAATATGAATGCCTGAAAGGTGTTTATAAGGCTTTCATTTGCCTGAGAAAGCTTCAAAGGAAACTCAATTCTTTACTAATATTTACAAATTGACTTTAATAATAAAGCTTTATTTTAGTGAATTAAGTTACAGGTGTTTTCTACGTATGCATCAACAGTAAATCTTTTTAATTTAGAGAAGCTCTACAAATTAGCAGAGTTGTGCAAGTGCTTGAGTAACAAAAAATAGTGATTTATTTGTGAAGGAAAAGTTGAATATGTACAGAGATTAATAGTTTAATACAGCCGTAGAAAAACTTGAAGTTTTATCAGACAGAATTATTTGTTGAAAAGGAGAACAGAGCAAATATATTGTCTTGTAAAAAGCCTGTTTTATACAATGACTATGAATGAGACTCTGGCATGGTCAGTCTATGGTGAGAAATTGTAACTGAGGCTACACTTGTCCTATCTTATTGTCATCTCTACTATGTTATTATGTTTCTATTAGTAGTAGTTTGACTTAATATTATCAGTAATAATCTGCATAAGAGTTTTATATTTAGATTGTCATTCCATTTATTGACATTTTAATATAACAGCATATAAAATATTCAAGCTCTTTGTCTTTTTAATTTTGTTTATATTAAGATTATGTCTCTCGTCAGACCTAAAGAACAATATCTTACTTAAACAACAGATCTTGATTAGATAAAAGATATACAATTCAATTCACTATCACTGTCTGCGATTAGTTCTCAGTTTCCAATAACAATTGCATTATACAATTAAATAATATAATACGAGTATAATAGAAAGAATACTTTATTAATGTTTATTTAATCTTGGTTGCTAGAGAATCCAGCAAAAAATTCAAGTAAATTTTGTAAAACTTAAATTGATTAATGTTAATAATTTATTTTATGTAAAAATAAACATCAACCTAGTCAGAAAACAAAAGATTCAATCAAAAAAATCACTTATTCCCAGCACTTTGGGAGGCCGAGGCAGGTGGATCACGAGGTCAAGAGATCGAGACCATCCTGGTCAACAAGGTGAAACCCTTTCTCTACTAAAAATACAAAATTAGCTGGGCATGGTGGTGCAGCCTGTAGTTCCAGCTACTCGGGAGGCTGAGGCAGGAGAATTGCTTGTACCCAGAAGGCGGAGGTTGCGGTGAGCCAAGATCATGCCATTGCACTCCAGTCTGGGTAACAATAGCGAAATTCTATCTCAAAAAAAAAAGAAAGAAATCACTTATTGCATGCAAACATCTGCCTTGTGTCAATAGAAGAATATATTAAGAAATGCTCATGAGGGCATAGGTTCCTGGGTTCCGGATGGAGTTGGCAGAAAATTGAGAGGGAAGTTCTGAAAGTATTTTCTATTCTATAGTTCTTCTTATTTATTTTTATTTATTTATTTTTTTCTTTTCTTTTTTTTTTTTTTTTTTGAGATGGAGTCTCACTCCGTCACCCAGGATGGAGTGCAGTGATGCAATCTCGGCTCTCTGCAACCCCAGCCTTCCAGGGTCAAGCGAATCCCTGCCTCAGCCTCCCTAATAGCTGGAATTACAGATGTGCACCACCATACCTAGCTAATTTTTGTATTTTTAGTAGAGATAGGGTTTGCCATGTTGCCCAGGCTTGTCTGGAACTCCTGATCTCAGGTGATCCACCCACCTGAGCTTCCCAAAGTGCTGGAATTACAGGCATAAACCACAGAGCAAGGCCTCTGTTTTCTGTTTCTCAGCTAGATTTCTCAGCTAGATTATTCCACACTAGCATTGGTACCATTCTGCTTTATCTGGCTTAAGGGCTGCAGTTGGATATGCTTTTGGTTTTCCTGATGTTTTCTTCTGCACAAAAGTAAAATTCCTTCATGCAGAATGAACAAGGGGTGGTAAAGGTTTTGGTAGGGCTGTGACTAATTACAAAATGTATATAAGTAGAGTATAGGTAAAATATTAAAAGTATATTAGTATTCTAGATGTCCAGCACCACATTCATAGGTATAAGAATTAAAAATTTATTATTTTAATATTTAGGCCACAGTCCTCTTTACCATAATACTTTTTCAACTTTATCCTCTATGCTATAGTGAAACCAATTTTTCTGTTGTAGGGACTGAAATCTGTCTTCTTAGAATTAGGTAGCATTTCATTTATTTTCTCTTTCTTTTCTTTTTTTTCACTTCATAAATCCTATTCAGATTCTTTACCTTTTTTATGAGATCCCTCTGTATCAGACTATACTGCTTTCAAATTTCAATTCTTCACATCTTAGGTTGGTACCCTATAAAAATTACATCATCAATCTAATCCTCAAATATTTATTTTTAGTTTATTATAAAATATAATATAAAATATACTATACTATAATTTATAATATATTATGTAATGTATAATACAGTAGTAAACATAATTGTTAATTATTGTTTAATTAATAATTAACAAAATATTACTATATTAATATAAACATAATTAATCATAGGGACAATCTCTGAAGATTTGCCCTTAGGGTAAAACTATGTAACAATCTTAGCACATTCTCTGGAAAATAATCACTCAAAACATTGCAACGATTCTCCTCTTCCTTCTTATCTACCAACAGGCCTCCCAGCCACATCTCTCACATCTTCCCATGGCCCTCAAGTGTCACATTTTTTTTTTCTTAAGATAGAGTCTCGCTCTGTCACCAGGCTGTGGTGCAGTTGTGCTGTCTTGGCTCACTGCAACCTCCTCCTGCTGGGTTCAAGCAATTTTCCTGCCTCAGCCTCCCAAATAGCTGGGATTCCAGGTGCACATCGCCACACCCATATAATTATTGCATTTTTAGTAAAGACAGGGTTTCGCCATGTTGGCCAGGATGGTCTCTATCACTTGACCTCGTGATCCACTCATCCTGGCCTCCCAAAGTGATAGGATTACAGGTGTGGGTCACTGCACTCAACCAACATTTTAAAATAAAAACACTGTGCAGAGTAGTCCTTTAACCAGGTGATCCACCTTTAACCTTGTAAGCCACCACACCTGGCCTCTGTTTTCTATGCTTCTGAGCTAGATTATGAAAGAGTCCCATCCTAGCATTGGAATCATTTTGCTTAATCTGTCTTCATGGAAAGAACTGAGAATTGGGCCAATACTAAGTCCATATCTTTTTTGCAAGTTATGCTTATGCTAATATAAATAGAATTCCCAATTTGGTAGTTGAGGGAAATCTTTGGATTTCTGGGATTCTTGGAGCTTACATTATCTAGAATAGATGGTAAGATGGGGGAAGATGGCTGTCAGAAACTATGAGAGCCAACATTCATGAAATATAGGGAATGAACCATGAAGAATTGTGAGTTTAATAGGCTTGAGAAGAGACAGGAGAATAGAGTCTCTTAGGGTATCGGCTGCCTGGATATTACTACCATGCAAAACATATTCCTGGATGTTTTTCTCAGTGTAAGTTGTCTTTATTGGCACCGGAGGGCACTTGTTGAAGTTTTCATCAGACGCCTACCCAGACATACAGGCTTAATATTCTCAAGATCCTCTCTAGGAGATATTTTTTGGGTATTCATCTCTGAGAACCTCTTGTCCAGTCATATAATTTAAAATGCTGCTGTGTCTCTGGAATAGGAGAAAAGAGTAAATAGCTGTTTCTCATGAGAATTAACATGGCCCTTAGGATTAACTACTCAATGATAGACCACTTCTTCATGAAATTGGCTTTTTTAATTACTCTTTGCAAAATTGCTGTTATCATTTAACACTTAAGGATACTCTGTTCCAAGAGAAGTAACCAGGCCTTTTTGGAGAAACTGCTACATTTTCTGTTTAGGGTGTAAATGTATACAATGAATTGATAATACTTTGGTGTCTCACTGGATAAAATATCTAAAAACAATTATTGCAATTGATTGTAGTATATTGACTATGTAGAAGTCCATGTATTCCTAATGGTATTACAAAAGAGAGAGAGAAAGTCAGAAGTTTCATGGATATATCTGAGTGCTTGTATCAGCCAGGAGATCTAGAGAGAAAATTGAAAAGGCAAATTTCAACATGAGCATCCCTTAACTTGATTATGTTTCTGGTATAATTTGTGTTGACTAATAGAATATCTCACTTCTAGTTAATGGATTTTTTTAGTGTTGTTCTTTTTTTTTTTTTTTTGAGATGGAATTTCGCTCTTGTTACCCAGGCTGGAGTGTAATGGCGCGATCTCGGCTCACTGCAACTTCCGCCTCCTCGGTTCAGGCAATTCTCCTGCCTCAGCCTCCTGAGTAGCTGGGATTACAGGCACACGCCACCATGCCCAGCTAATTTTTTGTATTTTTAGTAGAGACGGGGTTACCATATTGGTCATATGGTGACCATATTGACCAGGATGGTCTCGATCTCTTGAACTCATGATCCGCCTGCCTCGGCCTCCCAAAGTGCTGGGATTACAGGTGTAAGCCACTGCGCCTGGCCTCTTTTTTGTTTTTAATCTTTCCCAAAATGAATACGTTGAATCCTCTTGTTTTCAGTAATTTCTACTTCACTTTTAATTTTATTTTCAAATTGCTGCAAATATCACTCCAAGTAAGGCAAGCTAGCCTTTTGACTACACATTCTGACAGCCTCGAAGCTGTATGATCTTACGGGTACAATTTTAACAGGAACAGAACAATCCACTGAAGAGCATTTTATTGCCCTGCGACATTGTATTCTCTGAAATTTCTACTCTGCTTCCATCATGTTCCATCTTAATTAGTACAAATATAGACTCCCACAGTAAATTTCAAATTTACTATAAAGACAACCCTAACACTACAAAATAGTTTTTGTCTTGTTTTTATTTAAGTAACTATCATGTCAGAATGCCATTGGTTTATGCATTAATTTACCATTCCTTTATTTGTTTGTACCTAAAAGCAGGTCACATGCTCTTTCCGTCAAACACAGATCATTCAGTAAAATAGAGACCAATGTCAGTTCATTACAAAAGGAGAAATATGCTAAGAGCTTTTTAAAAAGTGATGTGTATTATAAACAGTACTCATTATAATCACAAAATTATATTTCACCATGACAACTAGGAAAATGACAATAATAGTAATTCTAGGTGTTGTTTTTCCATATGCCCTTAACAATGTCAAATGCTTTAAATACGATAGTTCAGTTATACTGACAGTAATATTATAATAAAGCTTCATTTCATTTAAAAGAATTGCTAGCTAGAAAAGTAACTTCACATGTAGAATATCACACAGCTAGTAAATGTCAGGGGTGGGGTTCCAAGCTGGCCTAAAACTTTTCTGATTATCAGAATTACTAGTCATTACTAGAATGTACAAGAAGAAGCTATCTATGTATGCACCAAATAGGAAAGGTAAATGAATATCTAGCTCATCAGAAACTCAAATGCACTTCTTATATTAAAAACAAAGATTGCTAGAAGTTCAGCTTTTTTATGGATTGAGGCAAAACCTGTAAATATTAAATCATTTTTTTCATAACTATTACAAGTTTATTGATACGTAGTGATTGTCATAAACACTGATTGCTTCCTAGGAAAAAGTAGTTAAGTTTAATAATACCTATCTTTTGTTGTCAAATATGTCATCAGAAATACGATTTATATTTAATTTATGGATACATAATAGTTTTACATATTTATGGCATGCATGTAATATTTTGATACAAAAATTAAAAGAAAGAAAAATAAATATTTTTTAAAATATTTCGGATAAAGGAGGAAAAAGAGAATGGTAATAGAATTGGCTCTTAAAATAAATCTGTTAGTCATTATTTGTTTCAGTATACGTAATAAAAGATTAATAACTACAAGTTTAAACCCTTGTTTCTCAAAATGTAGTTCTCCATTGAGTAGATTTCAGATTTTGTATGTCTGGTCTCACATCCTAGTAAATCAAAATTAAAGTTTGAGGCTTGTAAGTGTAGATTATTAACAAGCACCCCAGGTTATCCCAATGCATTTGTTTGAGAATCAATTCTTTAAATTTCTAAGGTAAAATTAACATTCAGCCAGATTAAATTATCATAAAAATGCAGCAACTAGAAAATGTTTAATAGGCACCTTATTAAAAGAAGCTTTTCCTTTCACACAATGAGGACTCACAATCCATTAACCCCCATCTGTGCCTGCTCAATTCACATCTAGACTTAAAAATAAAAACAACACTTACATAGAAGAGCCTCGGGCCAGAAACAAAGCTCACAGGAGTTTAATAGTATTGTAGGGTTCAAAATATATGACATTGAATTAAAAAGCAAAAAACATAAGTAGAGTTGGGAGATAGAGGAGAAAAAAGATTTTCCTTTTTTCCATTTACAGAGAGACAGCAATAAAAATAAAAGAGGCTTGCTATTCATTTTGAACTTCTGAATGTGGTAACTTCCAGTGAATCTTATTTTGATATGCCCCCCAAAAATCATTTAATTGCTTTGACTTTTGCTTCCTAGAGAGAATGAATTCTTTAATAATAACTTTTAAAAAGCTATAATTTTATTCTTGATCTTTGAATGTTTCCCACTAAGCCTATTTCATGCTGATACAGGGCCAGCAGCCCTCCCTCCTATTATCATTAATGAGGCTAAGACTCTCAGTAATGGGAGAATGACCTTGTTAACAGTAGTTATTCATCCAATTGACTCTGATGAAAACGTGTGGAATCATTAATGAATAAATGATTGCACAACAGATACCAATAGTGAAACAATGTTTATAATGAAGCATGATAAAACCCTTGCATCCTTTCTCTTTAGAGTATCCAACCTAGAGTGGATAGTCATTTAATTTATGCTTATATAAAGCAGCTTCTTGGCATTTCAGCCAAAGGGTTATGTCAGAAAATAGTTAATGGCTGTCTGTAGTTTCAAAGAGCTCAGTAGATTTGCTGCATGACCAAGTATCATACAAATGGTCGAGTTGACTATATTATCTATAATAGGACTTACTATGGTCTGTAGCACCTGGTGTTCACACAGAAACCCAAGTTTATGATACAGGAAGATAATCTAACTTATTCTTGCGTGGTTAGTTTTGCTGCTTTTATACTTCAGTGTTTAAGGGGATTTTCTTCATCAAATATTTGAAAAATGGGTTCAACAATTTGGTAACAGATAAACATTTCACTATTAGACATTTCAGTGCAAATGATTTATTTTATATAATTTTCTGTGTCATTTTATTTTTATTAAAAATTATTTAATAGATTTTTATTTGAAATTATACGAACATAAAATATTCCTTAATTTTAAGTGGCTATTTCTCGAACAACACAACAATTTTCTTTTTCTTTTTCTTTGTTTTGAGACAGAATCTTGTTCTATTGCCCTGGCTGGAGTGCAGTGGCATGATCTTGACCCACGGCAACCTCCACTTTCCAGGTTCAAGCGGTTCTTGTGCCTCAGCCTCCCAAGTAGCCAGGATTACAGGCACGCAACACCACACCTGGCTAATTTTTATACTTTTTAGTAGAGACATGGTTTCGCCAAGTTGCCCAGGCTAGTCTCAGACTCCTGACCAGAGGTGATCTGCCTGCCTAGGCCTCCCTAAGTGCTGGGATTATAGGCTTGAGCCACTATGCCTGGCCAACACAACTATTTTCTAAACAGTCTCTTTATAGGCATGAAGATTAATTGTTATAAATGTTAAAATGGAATTAATACGTTTTTAAACTATATTTGTGTATTTTTCAGATTTCTTATAAATGTGTGTTAAATTAAATTTTTCAATGACATTTTACCTTCTAGATGCTTTTTTTAACCCAATGATAACAAATTAATTTCCTATCATTCAAAATGTTTGTGACCTCATAATCTATCTTTTTTTTCTAAAAGAAACACAAGATTAGGTTTACATATTATATGTAGTTGTTTCTTTTCAATTTTAGATACTATCAAAATGTCAGATTCAACAATTTATCTTACAAACATTTCCATCTCTCCAGGACAGAGGCATAGATACTGTATTTTCTGAGGTAACATAAACACACAAGGTTATGTTTCTTATTTTTATATTTATAATAATGCTCTAGTAACTGGATAAAATTATAAGAGTGGTGATATTACAGTTAGGTTACACATATGTTATGCAATTCCAGTTTATATTCTTATTTTATATAAATTACCCAGATCTGATCACTACGCATTATAGTCATGTACCAAAATATAAGATGTACCAAAATATAAGGTATACCACATAAAATGTACAATTAATTTGTGTTAATAAAATATATGTAGTATTATCAATCAAGATACTTGTCACTTTTTTCTGAAGTGGCAGTTTTCTATATTCATTACTTTGTAGACAAAAAAAATTACATAATATTTTTTTAAATTATGGAGAATATACTGTTTTTATATGTCTATTATATACTGTTTATATATATATACTGCTTCATAATATACTCTTTTTATATTATGTCTATTTTTCTTTGTGACATTGCAAAAAATAAATTTGATACATTGAAAACAGTACTACATATTTTTATATAACTTGTTTAAATCTCTTCAAATGTAGCACCATAGACCTGTGAGTGATGAGATTCTAGCCAAACACAAAGTCCACATAGCTGAACATAACAGAAGAATAAAAATTAAAGTTAAAATTGTAAAATCTGGAATCTCCTTTTTGATGCTCTCTATTTTTTAATCTTTAAATACATATCAATTAGATACATAATGTTTGGTTACTAAAATATTAATATTTCATTTGTTTCCATTTTGTTTTTAATCTCTAAAGACTTATAAAAAATCCATTTTAAGTTAATAAAAGACATGCTTTAGACTGAATGTTTGTGACTTCACAAATTTATATGTTAAAATTGTAACCCCTTAATGTTATGGTATTAGGAGTTAGAGCCCTTGGTATATACAACCATACCTCAGAGACATTATGGGTTCAGTTCCCGACCACCACAAAAAGGTATTCATCACAATATAGCAAATCACTCAAAATTTTGGATGCCCAATGCATATAAAATTTATGTTAACACTATACTGCCTATTAAAGGTGTGCTGGGATAATGTTCAAAATTGTACACACCTTCATTAAGAATACTTTATTGTGGCC